>PITA01000233.1:38371-160263 GCA_004023965.1 Spilogale gracilis
GATGTGGGGCTCGATCCCGGGTCTCCGGGATCATGACCTGAGCCGAAGGCAGTTGCCCAACCAACTGAGCCACCCAGGCGCCCTTATTTCTGATTTTCTATAGTTTCAAGGGAGTAAGGCCCAAACTGGGATCTCAAGGGGTAAGTTTAGGGACAGGCACTTGGCCTGTCATTGTAACAATTCTCACAAAGACTTCCAAGTCTATGTGTTGGGGCAATTCTAGGCTATTCCTAACCCATCTCTAAAATTGTGAGAAAACCAAACTATTATTAGCTGACTGGTACTCATCAGCAGTGTTGTTGGAAGCTTTTGGTGAAGGGTCAGGATGAAATAAATGATTCAGGTTCCTGGGAATAAAGAAGCCCTGTAAGTGATGAATTGTTAGTGTACTGCATTCAAAAGTCATGAAAAATACATTATCATATATTCTGATAAGCAAATAGTGCTTCAAATAAAGAAGACACTACCTCAAGGAAGGAAAAGGTAAACTCTTTTAAAATGGAGTTTCAGTAATAGTAAAATAATGTAAATGTCATTGTTTTAGTTTGAAACCAGTATTTACTAAAAAATACTCATTCATTCATTCATTCAACAAATATTTACTGTCTCCCATGTTCAAAGCTTAGAAGACATTATACCAGAACTATATTCTTAAGAAGATGAGCTATTTTTTAATTCCTCTCTATACAATATCATTCCTTTATGGCTTTCATGATATTTCTCAGTATTTCCTCAGCCACAACATGGCCAATAAATAGATGTGATATAAGTGCTCTATCATGGAAGATATGAGATTATACTCGAAGGATATAATTGGGAGGGTCAACAGGTAATAAAATTGCCTCCCCAAAGTCATACCCATATGTGATGAGAGTTCTGAAAACATTCATATTCACTCAAGGTTTTGAGAATCCTGAACATAAAATATGGAATCCAAATGAATTGTGCCATATATAACCTAGCTATTGGAATCTCAAAATTGGTAGTCTCCCCCAGGGAGAGGGGCTGCCATGTGGTCTCTGGAGAAGGGTCAGGCTGCAGCTGGGCAGGGGAGGTTGGTACATTGCCTGGGTGACACAGCTTTCCAGCACTTTCCCCTTTGCTTTCATTCATGCTCACTCAGCAATCTGATGACTAACATGATCTCTCAGGTGTTCTGTTCTGGGATGCAGTTAGATTACATGGAAATGATCTGGTCCACTCGGATCTTGCTTTTAACTACCTAAGCAGTGCTTGGATAGGGGCTAATTATTCCCCACTACCGAGGCAAACCCCTTCTGAGTACTCCTCTCAATGCCCTGTGCATTTTGAGGCCCTCCAGTTTTGGCTGGTGGGAGCAGGTACTATAACTGGCCCCGCGGGCTTGCCAACCACTGTTCCCCTGAATGCTCTGGATGGCTCTTTCCCAGGCCTTGCTAGTTTCCTCATGTACAAACACTTGCCAGTTCTCAGTTGAATATTTACGGGGTCCCTCTGAAGAGCTTAGGAGCTCTCTGTGCAGCCTTCTCTTTTCTGGTACCTCTGTCTTATGAACTGTAGCTGCCTTGCCTGCTCCAGCCTGTCAGCTCTATCTCAACCCAGGGAGTACAGTGGGCTCTGCTTACATTTCCCCTGCATGACCGGGGTCTGGAAAAACCTCTCAAGGCAGTAAGATGGGGAAAAACCACGAGCTCATCTCATTTGTTTCCCATCCCTGACCTTCCTTGTCTGATGTCCAGTGTCTTGAAAACTGTGGTTTCGTATATTTGTTCATTTTTGTTGTTGCTATTTCAGGCAGGAGAGTAAATCTGGTCTCCGTTACTCTATCTGGGCTGGAAATGGAAGTCTTGGTCTTCTAGAAACTGAACAGTAGATGTGGGGATTTGGGGGAATAGGATAGGAATGTCTCCTGTGATAAATTAATACGCTTTCTTTATGTCCTTCCCCCCGCCCCGTTTCATTTGTGCGTCGAACACTGATTGAGCATCTAGTATATATAGACACCATGACAGGTGTAGGGATGGTGGTGAACAAATAGCCTTCACAATTCCTACTCTCTTGTGGGTAGTAGATAGTCAGATAGATCAGATAGATAGTCCTTGAGAGTCTGTCCATGGAAAAACCGGTGTTTCTGGACCTGTGAATCTCAAGACCAGACCCTGGAACCCGGAACGTGGTGCTTCCCATGTCTGAAGGATTGGTTGGTCTCTTTCTGAGGTCTTTATTTCCTTTTGCTAACTGCAATACTAATTCTGTCTTCATCTGTGAAGGGAAGTTTCATTTGTCTAGCACTGATGAGTCTTATTTTAATGATGAATCTTATTTCAAAGACTAAAGTGAAGAAAAACTTCACATTGTCTGTTTCTGATTATAATAATGATCGTAATTGAAGTGTCAGTACCAAGGAATAAACACACACACACACACACACACACACACACACACACTCACACACTCACATATATTCATGTATATGTACCTATGTTTGGGTACATTTACACATATATGTATACATGGTCTCTAAAAATTTTTCTGAAGTAAACTTTGATGCCATACAATGAAGCTTTACAATGAAGTCATACTTTATGACATATGAAATTGTTACAATCAGATGATCGCTTTCCTCACAAATTCTAAGTTAAATATCTATAAAATGAATATTTTCATAAATTGTGTTGAAAAACTAGTGCTATCCATCTGGCAAAGATATACTTAACTCCAAGCTGGACTTAAAAAGCCAAGGCACTTACCATATGTCTCAATAATTTTAAGGTAAAATCAACTTGAAACAAGATGTCTGGGACACATACACCATATCCAGTTGCCCAAAAGTTCATCTGTTAACCATTGGTCTGGCAGCGAGCATTGCTTTTTTCTTAAGTGGAGACTAACTCAGTTTTGTAAAGCTCAACTTTTTTTTTCTTACATAAAAGACTGTTCAACACTGATAAACTTTAATCCTCTTCAAATTTAAATGAAGTTGTCTCCAATGTATAGTAGTAAGGAAAAATACTCCAGGAAAAACTTTAATTATAATTGATTCTATTTACCCATGTAAAACACTGAACAAATGAATATATTATTCCACAGAGACAAAGTGACTTTCCTTTTGAAAAGGAACTCTGCTTTGTTTGTTTACTTGGGCAAATCTTTTATCAAGTGAAGCCATTTCATAATTCAATTCAGCCCTCTTGTGTACTTTGGTGAACTTTTTCCAGATTCTCTACTGCGATTCAGATCCCTATAATGAAATTTGTATTGAAGTAATAATATAAAATCACAAAAACTATGGCAACAAAGGGGATGAATTTATAGAGAAAGTATGTTTTAACACTTTGTTTTCTGAATTCTAGACTTGAAATAAATCCTACTAAATTACTATTGTGACATAATATAAAAGTATGGTTGTCTGTGCACGTTGGCTATTTTATTATAGATTTTAACTTAGTCAACCTCTTAACTAATTGAGCAAAAGTACAGAAATTATCCCATCTTACCTTTCAGGAATACTGGGAATACAAATTGAGTAATGTATCTGAAAAAAGCTTTATGTTATTAGTTGGAAAGGAAGTCTTTTGGTCTAAGTGTATGTGATCATTCTTATGGGAAAGACAAAGCCATATTTGGTGAAGTTAGTGATGAAGGGAGGGGGCACTGCCAGTCAGAGGCACTGTGGTCAGGACTTCTATCCGAGAAAACATAGAAAAGAGTGATCAGATTTAGTTCTTTCTTCCCTGGAGGTCCCGCCAGATCTCTGTGTTCCTATCCAGATACCGAACCAGCAAGCAGTACATAAACTCCCATAGTTATGTGGTTAAAGAATGGAAATCAGCATAGTGAAAGTAATAATTTCGTAAAAACCAGAATAGAGAATTTTAACAGAGGAGACAGAGGTGGGAGGGGACAGGGAAGGAAATGAAGTTAGCAGGCCAAATAAATGTGTTATATGAGACTCATATACAGAGAAATACAGTGTATTAGTTTTCTCTAGTCACAAAATAGAACTGATTTAGGGAAAAAGGTTTTTCTACCACTCTTCCCTCCTCTCCTCTCACTCTCTCTTTAATAATTATTACTCCCAGGGAAAATTGACAAATTGCTTTGAGAAAAAGGTCCAAGTTATTTTGGTGGCTGCTGTGGTTCAATTATGTGAATTTCATTCACCACTATACTTTTTGTAAATTTCCTCATCAGAAGGGAGTGCCTTTACCTGAAAAAAAAAAAAAACAAACCTATAAACCAATATTTGAGAGAGTGACTTGGCCTAATTATTGTAATAGTTATGTTATATTTTCCACATTAAATTTTTTACTGTCTTATCTTTAATTCACATTAATGTCCCATAGTTTTGTTGTGGGATTTTTGGGGGTTAAGTCTATTTTCACTTGGTGGAAAGGTATACAATGCTTACCTTCACTGCTCTTTTTGGTGTTTCAGCCAAGATTGGTGGCAGAATCCCCTTGTAAAAACCAAACAATCTATTGGAGAAATAAAAATATTTTATGTAAAGGAATTAGGAAATAGGTAATTCTGTCTTTGTTTATGGATAAACAACTAATCTTAAAGTATTCCCAATTATTCAACGTAGCACACCAATCATGAAGTCTTCCTTTGTTTTAATTCTAAAGTGCAGAGATTATGAATTCTACACTTATTAGCACTATGAAATTCAGAAGAATAAATGGCGCCGAGACCAGAATCCCCTGGGTACATTGCTAAACACAACGATGAGTTGTACCTCAAGGATGAACTAGACCTGGGGCGCCTGGGTGGCTCAATCATTAAGCATTTGCCTTCAGCTCAGGTCATGATCCCAGGGTCCTGGGATCAAGCCCCACTTTGGGCTGACTCCCTACTCGGCAGGAAGTCTGCTTCTCCCTCTCTTACACCCCTGCTTGTGTTCCCTCTCTAGCTGTGTTTCTCTCTCTCAAACAAATAAATAAAATCTTAAAAAAAAAAAAAAAAAAGGATGAAGTCGACCTTTGTCACTCTAAGGGAGCCTGAATTTTTTTTCTCAATTGTGTGGTAGGTTGCTTCAAGCTGTCCACAGTTTTGCATTTCCTCCCTTGTAAACAGATAAGGTTAGGGTTATACCTAAGCCCACTAGACTGGAACTTTCTGTGCTAACAAGAGGCACAAATCCTTAATTTCAGCTTTACTAACCAAAAGGAACTAACAAGCTCTATGGCTATGGAAATTGGGCTCCCAACCCTGTCCTGAGTTAGCCATGATTTTTTTTTTTTAACTTCCCTGATGGAGCTAGAAGGCCAGGAATATATGTTGAAATGTCAAGCTTCCTTGCTGATATTCAGTCTTACAGGGCCTGGGACCACTGTCGTTGCCAATGTTGAGGGACTTGTCACATACTCAAATGTTTTTAGAAACAAAACCAAAAAACAAAACTGAAAATGAGTGCCATATGCTTATGATAAGGTCCACTGAATGTCACCACTTATTTCAGATTAGATTTTAAGATTCAAAATTTTAAATCTGTTCACCCTGGAAAAAAGATATACACTCATTTTAAACCTGAAATACATAAGTAGAATATTCCTTATTATTTTTTGAGATCTTTGGTTTTCCTGATGGACCCATAAGTGACTACAGAAAAAGGCAGGACTCATTGTGTCTGTATTTTAGGATGTCCATTTAACATGGGGCTGGAGCTTCTCTGATTGACCTCTCAAGCTTCACTCCAACTTCCTTAAATTGGATTCCGCTTCTAGAACAAGCTAAGGATTTATACATATGAATCCACCATGCCACCCAATCCAATGTGGTGATCTCTTGCTCTTCATTGTTCACTGGTGTATAAAGCACTTCAGTTAGGGAAGCAAAGGGCTTGTTTTATAGCTTCTAAATTGTTAGGTTATTGTGCTTACCCCAGAGTCTTCTCTGTGTGTGCATATGTGACCAGGACACAAACTTTGTTAAGCATGTGGATTTCACGACGGGGAAGAAAGGAATCAAATGATCGCCTGATATAGACTCACTCTACGCAGTATTTTCGACTTAATGGATAATGCTAGCACACATATGATTTGAAGAATTATGGGAATTCATGCTCCCACCTCCTTTCCATTCCAATTGAACTACTAAGGCCTGAAATTCACTTATAAAAATCAAATACCACCACTCTTTAACATTGAGATTTCATTATAAATTAACCATTACATAATTTTCAGGGTAAGAGTGACTGAGCATATGGTTGATCTTCCCAGAAGATAAAAATCATTATCTGAATAGAAGTTCTATATTTATAATGAAGGATTTATTAGTTCTGTTCTTTCTGTGCTGATTTTTCCACATCTGGAAGATTATGTCTGGTTTGGGGGGGAAAAGGTAATAAGAACATTTAAGTAACTACAGCTTCTAGAATAGAGTGTCCCTAATAATAGAGGTACTTGAAATCCCATACAACAGAGAACAGTTATAGAAAGAACAGTCACTCAGCCTGGAGAAGAACAATCATAGGGAGAAACAAGATGGACGTGATCAGTCTCTTGAAAGGTGAACATGTAAGAAAGAGCTTTGACTTTTTTGTTTGTTTCCAGGTGGTAGAACTAGGACTACCAGGTGGAAGCAGAAAGAAAAGACACATTATTGGTCCCATAGGAGCTTAACACAAGAAGTACTCCTAAAACAACTGTCTACAGGAGCGCCTGGGTGGCTCAGTGGGTTAAAGCCTCTGCCTTCGGCTCTGGTCATGACCTCAGTATCCTGGGATCCAGCTGACATCGGGCTCTCTGCTCAGCAGGGAGCCTGCTTCCCTCTCTCTTTCTGCCCGCCTCTCTGCCTACCTGAGAGATCTATCTCTCTGTCATATAAATAAATAAAATCTTAAAAAAAAAAGAACTGTCTACAGATAGAATGGGCTAGATTGAATGGGCTGTCCTGAAAAATGATGAATTCTCCTTCATGTCCGTTGTCAAGCAGTGTGGATGGCCTCTTGTCGTGGATGCCAGAGATGGGATGTATACAGCAATGGATGAACTTGATGGGCCTCAAGATCAGTCTACTCCCATCCTCAGATTTTGTTGTTCTAAGAAAAATAACAGAAGGATATGGGAAAGTGTTTTCCTGAAGAGACAAAATCTGTCTTAACTTCAAGCTTTTGCCTAAAGTAAAGCACTGCTTCTCTGGAGGAGGACAGAAATCTTCTAAGTAACACAGAAGGTCTTCATTTTAAAAATGATGGGAGAAAATATTAAAAAGAGGTGAAAGGCAGGGGGGAAGAGAGGCAGCTGGGAGAACCATAAGGATTTAATCTGAAAAGAGCTGGGAGGTCCAGAGCCCTCTGCTTCAAGTTGGCGATGCTTCCTTGATGTGCCCTCCTTCCCTTCTCTCTGCTCAGTTCCTTTCATGTGTAATCATCCCCTGCCCCCCCAACCCCAAATCCCTGCTGCCTCCAGCCATCCCACCATCCTGAACTTTCTAACAGTGAATGAACAGCTTTAATGGAAACTTCTCAAGGACCATAGGCAGCCTTTGCTAGAAACTGGGAAGCTAGATCTTTCATTGTTTTCATAGTATATCCTTGAAATAGTGGACGTCTACAGAATAGTCAGGCCAGCACCTCTTTTGTTGAGAACTGCCCCATCCAATTTTTTAGAACATTGACACAAAGACATTAGTACAATATGATACCACTTGTAGGCAGTTGGTTGATTGGGCATGTCACCAAACAGATCCAAATGGTATTCTATCTCTTTGCCCCAGTTAATCTAATCCAAGCTAGACCTAACAGAGTTTTTCTCCAGGACTTGGGAATTAGAACTGAAAAGGTCAAGTCTTACTCTTTGTGGTTGAAGCCATGACAGTCACATTTTCTGTCATTTGGAGAAAGTCAACCTGCAGTGATAAAAAAGAAGGAAGATACCATTCAGGGAAACACAGAAGCAAGATGAAAAAGAGGAGTTCTGGTACTGGGTGTAGGACCCTGCTGTTATCAATTTTTTACACTAGTTACATCTCAACCATTCTTAATTATTGGCATTTCCCTTTGCTTTTCATTCTTTGAGATAGCCAGTATCATTTAGAATAAATTCCTTTTTTAAAAACCTAAATAATTTTTAAAAAAGATTTTATTTATTTATTTGAGAGAGAGATCACAAGTAGGCAGAGAGGCAGGCAGAGAGAGGGGAGGAAGCAAGTTCTCTGCTGAGCAGAGAGCCTGATGCGGGCCTCGATCCCAGGACCCTGAGATCATGACCTGAGCCAAAGGCAGAGGCTTTAGCCCACTGAGCCACCCAGGCGCCCAAAACCTAAATAATTTTGAGTTGGGTTTATTCCTTAACAATCTAAGTCCTGGATCCAGAAAGTAAGCCTCATGGCCCCTACAGTCAAAATGGCTGCCACAGGACCTGGGTGATGTGACCTCTCCCATGAAGAGCCTTTGTGTCAGCGAACATTGGCATTTGGGCCAATCGGAAGAGTCACACCCAAAATTTGAGAAAGAAAATGTGGTGGGCAAGGGCGCCAGCAGACCAGCTACTTTTCTGACTTGATTAGATAATTACTGGAAGTTTTCCTAAGGTAAAGTATGATATACAATTCTTAAAAACAAAAAAGGAATTATAATGTCTTATGAAGGAAATATTTTTGCACTGTTCACTCTGCCAAATTTTTCTGCCTTCATGTAGTTTTGGCTTGAAATACAGAGCATGTGGCTTAGGAGGAAAATAACTAGGGAAGAGACTTGTGACACCCAGATCAACCTGCTTTATCCTGCTTCTCAAGAAGCAGACTGACACATCAAGTCTACTCCCTAGATGAATGGAAATGAATTCTAATGTGTATATAGCATTAATAGCAATTGCTTAAAAAAAAATCGCAGTTGTTTTCCCTGAAAAGACAGTCAAACCACCATTCTGGCTTTAAGTTTTGACCAGCACAAAGCCAACTGGAGATCTCTTTGGAAGCCACACAAGAACCAATGCAAGACCTCCCATAACAAGGTGGTATGAACTATACAGCAGGGCTCACAGTCTGTTTCTCAAAATTGTTACTTCTAGAAGTTGTGAATTTGATTTGATTTTAATTATCCTATGTAGGAAAATGTTAACTTGGATGTTTTTGGACTTTTGTTGATATTGATATAAGTAAAAATTGATAGACTATGTACTAGCCACTCTATTAAGAATAAACGTATGTCATGGGGGTAGGGAGGGAAAAAGTGAAACAAGATGGGACCAGGGAGGGAGACAAATCATAAGAGACTCTTAATCTCAGAAAACAAATTGAGGGTTGCTGGTGGTGGTGGGGGTATAGGGTGGCTGGGTTATGGAAAGAATAAAAATTAATAAAAAAAGAATAAATGTATGTAGGTATATGGACATATTTTAATCTCCTTCAACTTTTACAACAATCTTTGGAGGAAGGTATGATTATTCTCTTCATTTTGCAGGCGAGGTCTACTGTCACATCACTGCTAAACAAGGCACAATGACTCAAATCAGGTCCGTTGTCCTCACAGTCCATGTCCTTGACCACTGGGCTGTGCTCTATGGTAATTTTTCTTGAAATAAATTTATTTCCATAAATACTTTTGAAAAGTTATCTTATGTTGCAAAAATGTCTATCACTTCTTGTTTTAGTAAGAGTCAGAAATGGGGATCAAAAATGAGTTTTGTAGTCCTATTTCCATTCAGTTCTATTTTAAAGTAATGGGAAACACAACCTGCATAATCAATTGATCTTGGCAGAGATGAACAAGATCATTTTTTTGGTGAAAGCTTTTGGGTTCTTAAGTATTTTCTAGTTTTATTAGAATGAAAAAAAAAATGTAGGCTCAAGGATAAATGTTTTCCCCCCAGGATAACTTTAGTCCTTAACAGGAATACCAGGATAATACCGTCAGTGCAAAGAAAGACAATACTTCAGTAATATGATAAACACTGAAATATTAATACTATATATTAAAATAAAAACTGCTACTAAAGTCAGTGGGGAGCACTGTTGGTTGCTTACCCAAAAGATATTCCTCTTTGTTTCTTGGGGTACAGGTATTCACCATGCCCTGAACCCAGGGAGAAACCCCTTCTCTAGTCTAGGGGTGAAGCATCATTCTTCAAGCCAATCATGGTGGTCTCACTCCCTTGCTGTGAATCCTGCCACATGCATGGACACATGATCCAAACATAGCCCCTGAGACCAGTGGTGGGAAGAGGGGGAATATATGATGGAACTCCTGGATTTCTGGCCTAAGGAAAAGAGGCATATGGAAAGAAAAGTCCTTCTCTTTTGCTAGTTGTTGTGCTATCTGCATGAGATGCCTGTGTATTGGAGTCAAGTGAGATATCATTGCCCACAAATTGAAGAAGGCCAGCACAAAGATGGAAAGGACCCGGATCTCAATGACATTATTGGGTTGTTGAATTAGTCAATACTAGCAATCTGCCTCCAGATTTCTGGTTAGGTGAAATTAAAAATACATCTTTACTATCTGAGTTGCTTTCAACTATGTCTTCTGTTAAGCTACAGCTAAAAGAATTTGAAAATAACATGCACAGTGTAATTTTTTTTTTGAGATTTTATTTATTTATTTGACAGATGGACAGCGAGAGTAGAACACAAGCATGGGGAGTGGGAGAGGGAAAACAGGCTTCCCACTGAGCAGGAAGCCTGATGTGGGGCTCGATCCCAGGACCCTGGGATCATGACCTGAGCTGAAGGCAGACACTTAATGACTTAGCCACCCAGGTGCCCCAATGTTGTTCCGAACTTCACTAGCAAATAGCCTCTCATACCCCCATTTCTGAAAAAGCCTTACATTAAAAATCTTCAGTGACAGTTATAGTGAAGGGAGTTGTTGAATGTTAAGCAAAATATTTAGAAGGAGACTATGAGAACCATTTTGAGAAATGATTTTAGATTATTTCTTTCAGGAGCCCATCACACATTAAAACCCTATCCTATCAGGATGATTACCTATGAGAGAACCCCGTACCACACATGGAATAAGTCAAAGCAAACATCAGGATGGGATTCCAGGTCTCCAAAGCCATTAATGGTGGTTCATATACTAATGAGAGTTGCTGTTCAGAAACATAAGTAGATACAGAGTATTACAATATTGGATCACATTTGTTTTTCATTGTATAATCAAAACAGGCCTTGTATTACTTATGTACATCTATAAAACGAAGATCAAAACTGCACTGCACGTGTTCTTTGCTCAAAGACACAGCTCATACATAGCTTATTTGAAATATAGATTTGTGCCAAACCCCACCAAATAATTTTACCCCTCATTTCCCCCCACCCGCATTTTTAAAGTGGGAAGCTATTTTGACATATTGGGTGGTTCCAAGGTCACAGACCAATCAAATGAAAAGATGCTGATTGTATGAAGCAAGGAGACATAGAATTTCCTTTGAGTTCCAGTTTGTGTCCTGTCTTGGTGGTTCACTTATGGCACGTTGAACCCTTGAAGAAGCCTTCCTGCTGTCTCTCATTAGTGGGTCTAATTCTAGGTTACCTTGTGTAAGGTCCAAACTTTAGACGCCCAAAGAGACTAGACAGATCCTTAATTAAACGTCTTGTACCTGACAACATCTTTAGTCCATTTGGAGGGCTGAAAAAACGTTACTGGCTTTCAGTCAGCTACTGAAATTTGAAGACGTTGTGGTAAATAGCGGGTAGACAGGGCAGGGCTTAACATTCTCAAAATTTGACTCAGGTAAAGAAACAAAAAAGGAGTGGAAAAATCACATATTCTGTCTGCCCCTCCTTTCTTCCTTCTGAGTCACCCCCTTGTTGGTTTTGCTGTTTTTTTTCTAATTTAGTATGTAGAAAATGTTTGTTTGGAAGTCATTTGTACCGTGCAATTGGACTGCTCCTAGAGGCAGGTTGGGAAATTTCCGAAGTTACTGGGCTGGTAAGCAGGATTTTGGTGTTAGGAAAAACAACGTGGAATCTTTTCTTCTCTGAGGCCCCCAAGGAGAAAGGGAAAGGTGTAGCTCCTTCTAAACTGACCTTGGGAGGGAGTCAAACCCTATTGTCCATCAGAAAGCTTGTCAGAAAACTCAACTGGTAGGTTACTGAGAAAATGAGTATAAGAAAACCATGAATAAAATGTCTTCCCGCCAACTCTGCTGCCTATGGAAACTGAGGCTTTTCCTGGTTGTCAGAGACGAAGCGCTTTGGGGCCCAAATTGCTGAGACTCAGAATTGAAGTCCAGCAACCATAACACCGACTGCCGGGGTCGAGGCGCCTATCATCCAAGCCTGAAAAGGCCAATTAGAGAAATGGTTTCCAAGTTTTAAAGGCGCTTTCAAGGTTACCTGCTGCACACTCACATGCAGCCCGAGAAGGATGCTTTCACCTGGATCCCAGTTCTTTGCCAAAAAACTGGCATTCAATAAGCGTTCAGAGCGGCAATAATAC
The DNA here is from genome assembly GCA_004023965.1 of Spilogale gracilis. NCBI lineage: Eukaryota > Metazoa > Chordata > Mammalia > Carnivora > Mephitidae > Spilogale > Spilogale gracilis. The sequence goes on from PITA01000233.1 coordinate 50,739, forward strand.
TCACCGTTGAAGCATGAAATAGGAACGACAGGGAAAGTGACACCAGATCCCCAGTTGGGGAAATTGGAAAGCATTAACACGTCTGTGTACCTAACAGAGCACAATTACTACATTTTTATTTTGTTTCAACAGTCAGAACCTAAATGAACATCACCATTCAGTTCTGTTCTGGGCAATGATCCAAGCTCATCTTTGGTACAGTTGATTCTGAAGCCTTACAGTCAATCATATCTTCACAATTTGTTCTTTTTTCAGGCTTCAGGCATCCTCCTGATTTCCATTTCTTGTTTGGAAGCCTTGAGTCATCTGCTCTGGCAACATGACCAACCCAAATCAGTCATTTTCTCCAAATTACATTGAAATGGGGATCCTGCTAGTTTGTTTTCTTCCTCCTTCTTCCTTTCACATAATTTTCCCTTTAAGGATCTCCTAATACAAAGCTGATTGAAGGCATACAATATCCTCTTTCTTCTGCTGTTGTCAAGTCCAAGTTTCTTACCCACATGCTGTGGTTCCGTAATTAAAACAACGGGGGAGGGGGCGCTCAGCCCGGGATTAAGAGGGCAAGTCTTCTACTACTTGATCTGTAGTGGTATCCCAGGGCAGGGTTCTGGCCCTGATGCTACACCTTTAGGGCATTATTCTGACATCATTTCTACTCAAGTCTCAGTGGTTCATGGAATCCAAATGAAAGAGTGGAGTTTCATGGCTCTGTTATTTAAATTACGTAGAATCTGCAATCTGAAGTTCACAAAATTGCATGCATCTTGGGGCCATTTCCATTTAAGCAAAGAAGAGAGGGAAAACTATGCATCCTTCAAAGGAGAGGAAAAACAGCTTAAAAAGACCAAGTGACACAGATTCGGCTTTTAAAACTAGCAACTGAACTTCAAGGAAGCGCAACCCAACAAAGGTTTTAGCTAACATTGTAACACAAGACTAACCCAAGTTTTTCCTCCTTCAACCCCTATCAGGTCTTCAGGCACAAACAATATAGTAATTATTTTTCATTACAGAGAATTAATTGAACTAAGTTTCTGCATATGGTCCTTGGGTATACTTGTTAGCCAAAACCATGCCACTTTCATTATATGCTGTATGGAGGGATTCTTTAAAGTTTTCCTGAACACCCGTTTTTCACTGAACTTTTAGTGGGATTCTACCACTTCAATTAAACTATGTTACTATGTCTAAAGTAAATACAACTTTGATTTTCTAAGACACAGAAAAATTAGTTTAGCCATCAGTATCATTTAGGAGGTAGGTCTATGGCTCGATTCTCTGGAAAGCTGGCTTGATGCACTAAACATGTTGTACAGTTCAGCCCAAGGAAGGCATTAGCGTGATATAAGAACCAGAACCCTCATGGAAAACGCTAAGGAAAGAGAAAGCAAAAAATATATTCGAGAAGTGACTGAAGTAAATAATACGGGTACAGTGTGGTGTTTCTTGCTCCACTAATCTCTAAGTGAAGAGAACTACTTAGGACAAAAAGTATATTAATATTCAGTGACAGCAGACTGTCTTGCTTATAAATACATTTCCATTAGGAAATAAGAATCATTTAGGGGCAGTCTTTCACTTGTGTGGATGACAACTATGAGGAAAAAGACTTAACAAACAAACAAACAAATGAACAGACAAAACCCCAAAACCAACCGAAGCAACACTGTATCTTGGAGTGAGACAGAAAGCCAGGAAAGTAGTTCTGATCGGGGAGTCCAAAGTTCTTCACCAGCCAGCTCGCTGCTAAAGATGGCCCGCTGAGGGGATTCCTTGCTTCAGCCTACTTACCCTGTCTTCTCATGATTCCCCCCTCCTTTTTTTTTAACCTCTTTTGTTTCTAATTTCTGCCCTTTCCATTCATGAAATAACTATCATTCATTTATTCACTCATTCATTCAACATACTCTGTTCCAAGCATGAGGCCAAACGTGTTTCTAGGGTCAAATGTTGACACAGTAGTCCCATTGTCCCCATACCAATTAATACCTTATTTTGTCCAACGAGTTTTCTCTGAGACTGTAGACAAAATCTCGATATTGCTCCAGTCCTTGACCAAGATGTTGCTTTTCATCTTACATTATGTGCTTAGTGCAGAGTAACACTAAGATAACATATGTTGACAGTAATTATGTTCAAATGAGAACTGTATATACTTATGCATATACACTTCTACATATACACAAGCATGTAGATAGATCCACGTATAGTCATGACCCAGACAGGATCCAAATGAATAGTCTGAATGAATTGTATATTTTTAACTGAATAGAGTATGCATCACACACATGATTACCATATTTAATCCAGATTATAAATTGTTTAGCAATGGATACTCTTGTTCTTTATCACTGCCCTCTGGCATTTAACATTAATTCGATGTTACCTGTCAGCAAAGCAATAGGATATAGTGAGCTGGAGTGTGGGCTCTGGAGACACACTCTTTGGGTTTGAATTCTGGCTCAACCATGTATTAGCTGTTTACCCAGCATGAAAAACCATTGGCACAAAAGGTGAGCAAATTAATTCCAAAGTACTATGGCCAGAATAGAGATTTTTTTTTGTTGTTATTTTTGTATGTCAGCTCTCTCTAGAAGTGCTTATGAAAATGAGTTGGCACGTTGTTGTAATAAGTAGACCGATTTAACAGCTTGACCTGGCAGGGCTATGTATGAACACAGCTGGGACAGAAAGCCTCAGAATTCAGAGATGTCCTCCACAAATAGAACCTTACCTAAGCATATGACCCAGTACCTTAGGAATTCACACTCTGTTGTGGAATTCTGTTACAACCAATTTATACATGTTTAGGGCCAAAGACGTTGTGCACTAAGTGCACGGAGCAGGCTACTCACCAAGTGTAAGTCTCATTTAGAAGTTCAGTAACTCATTATGGCTGCCAGTTAGTACAGTAGGCTCCAAAATTAATTTCTTGACGTGCCCCCTAGTGGTACTGGAGTTAAATGCAACTCAACAATGGTAACCCTAAAGAACAAAGCCTCGGACCAGAGCATTTTGTAGGTTACAAATTATAATCTGATTTAATAGACTTTCATTTTTCACTGCATTAGGCTCCAAAGAGATAATATTATAACAGCTTGGAATTCTAATGGAATTGAGACTACTGAGAGAAATCTTAGAAACAAAAACAGCAATTATGGTAAATGCTTTACAGTTAATCCTATTCATTTTTTACATGAAATCGATTCCACTCTTTCCATTTCATAGGCAGAAACAGCAAGACCCAGAGACGCTAGCCACTTTCCCACTAGCCAAACAGCTGGAAGAGTTGGGATAAGAACAAGTCTACTTGACTCCCAAACCTCTGCTCTTGAGCTCTGCATGATTCTGTATTCTCAGGTCGAGTCAGGGTCAAATTCACCGAGAAAATGTCACTCCACCTCTGCTCCCGTCCTCCTTCCATGACTGTGTCTCTAGCGCTCAGGCCCCAGTGGCTGCCTACTTGGCTAAAACGCTGGGTTTTGAATGGAGGAATAGCTGAGCCAGGGTTTGTAGCCTCCTTTGTTATTTGAAGTCCTTGACACAGTTTTTTAAGTGCCTGAATTCTTACTTATTAAAACACAAGTTAAATGAGTAGTCACTGAGCTTTCTGGATGCATTAAGTAAAAGTCCATATGTGCTTTATGGACTCATGCATGTGCATAGTCTTCCAGATAACTTTGAAAAAAACTGTCCATATCACATCTTCACCAGTGATTAAGGGTTAACTTTTTTCCTAACTCCTGCAGTCAGTATTCTAGAAAACTACAAGTTGGATAAGCTACATAGTACTCAAGACATTTAAAAAAGCAATGCAGAAGATAATCCTAGGACTTAGTTTTTGGACCTTGTCTATGTCTTTCTGGTGACTTCATCCAGTCCTACTAATGTAATTATCCTCCTTGTGGAGATAACTGTCAGACATCTCCAGTTCTTCCAGTCACCTACTCAACACCACCACTTAGATATGTAAATGGAATGGCAAAATCAGCATGTTCAAAATGAATTCCTGATCCTTCTTTCACAAACTTGCTCTACCCACCGTATTCTCCAGATCAGTCAATAGCAACTCTATCTTTCCAGTCTCAAAGTCCAGAAACGTGGAAAGCATATGCTTGAGTTCTTGCTTTCTCTTATTCATCTCTATTTTTCTGGTCCAAGCCCTGATCATATCTCACTTGAGCCACTGCTATAGGTTCTTAACTAGTCTCCTTACACTATATTCCCAAAGCAGTGACAGAATAATTCTATTAAAATAAAATATAGATAATATCCTTCCTCTGTTTCCAACCTTCCAGTGTCCTCCCATGTCCCTCAGGGCAAAACCCAAGTCCCTTGAAAGGCCCCAGGCAATGTGCTTCTACCAAGATGCATATTACATTACACCTCATCCTTGGTTCACTCCCCTCCAACACTACTGATCTGCTTGTTCCTTGGACCAGGCACACTCCTACCCAGGACCTCTGCGCTTGCTGCCTCTGGTCTGGGATCTCTTCTCCCACATATCCCCATGGCTCACAACTCATCTCCTTAAATTCTGTACCAAATCAACTTCCCAGTGAGGCTTGACCTTATTTCTCTTCTGTTTAGAATTTCAACACCCTTCCTTGAGTACTACCTATCCTTTCTGCTTGCTTTCTTTTCCTTTACAGAAGTTACCTCCTCCAAATGTGCTTTATCGTTTACCTACCTGTTTTATATATTCTCTGTTGCTCTCACTCAGATGTAAAATTTATGAGGAAAGGGCAGGGGATTTTGTTTATTTTACTTGTTGATGTATCCCCAGGGCTAAAGATAGGACCCAATGACATATAATAGGTGCTCAGCAAATATTTGTTGAACAGAAGAACCAATGCATTGTATTCCCACTGACTCAGTCTGGCAGTGCTGGCATTTTGAACTATTCCAACATCAATCTTTTTCACTTTCCTACCAAATGTCAGTTCTTCCTGGTTTCTTTGGAATCACCTAGGCTTCACCAAAATGGCTATTACTGAAGAAAGGTCTGGGTACTTCACCCAGTGAACATGAGCAGACATCAGGAAATGGCAACAGAAGAAACCTAGGCCTCATGTGAGTTATTCTCTCTCATCAGTGACCAAGTCATGGCTGCAAACTTCCTATTTACCCACCCAACAGGCTTCATTTCTTCTGCATGCTGTCAGAACCTAACTCTAGTGTTCACACCCTCGAGGTCAGGTGCTTAGGGAAGTAGAACTCTCTCCAACCCTGGCATGGTTGATTTAATCACCTGGTCTTACTCTTCTAGCACGTAATTATATGAGGTGCGAGCGTGCAACTGAATTCTCACCAATGACACTTGAGGGGGATTTTGAGAGAAGTTTTCTTTTTTCTGAAAAAAAAAAAAAAAAAAAAAAAAAGGATCCTTGTGCCTTACCTCCAGTGATTTGGATTTGGTAGGTCTGAGTGCATGCTCAATAATTTGTATTTTTAATACTACCCCTCATTCTGATGTAGGAGGTCCAGGAACAATATAGTGAACATATTGAAAAAAAAAACTTGCTTATCAGGTTAATGACCTACGGCTGCTTTACCTAAATGTCTATGGGTTAGGAATCAGGCAGAGTACTCAGTACCATTTGATCAGGTAATTCCTCTAGAAACTTTGTGAAATTTTCTTCCATTTTCTAGTCTAGAGTGTAGTTGCTTTTTTCAGTGAAAAACTGCTAATTGCAGGTATGCTCCATGCCTCTGACACAGCCATCTTTGGGCCTTGAGACCAGGAAGCTATATTCTTACCATAGGTCACTGCTGAAGAGGACACCAGGCTGCATCCCCCTGACACCTGCCGGCCGCTTTTCTGCTCTGAGGGTTACTTCTTGGTTTTCTCTTTGGCTTACTTAGAACAACACGGAGACACACCAAAGGCAGATTATGAGCTTGCCCACAGCTTTTCCAAAGAAATTAAGATTTCATTCCATCCTCTGTCTATGAACATGAGCAGAAATTGTGGCAGGGGGCACCGGGGTGGCTCAGTCATTAGGTATCTGCCTTCAGCTCAGGTCATGATCCCGGAGTCCTGGGATCAAGTCCCTCATCGGGCTCCCTGCTCAGCAGGAAGCCTGCATCTCCCTCTCTCACTCCCCCTGCTTGTGTTCCCTCTCTACTGTGTTTCTCTCTGTCAAATAAATAAATAAAATCTTAAAAAAAAAAAAGGAAGAAATTGTGGCAGGCAGAAAGCATGTTTTCACTGTTTAACCACTAGAACGAAATTTAAATGAGAGCAGTCTTCACTCATTCTCCTAAGAGTCGTGTGCTTTGCGGAACAGGTACAACAGGAAGTAGACCTTGCTGAAAAGCAAGCAGGACCACACCTACGGCTGTTGGAGCTGCACGGTGTAGGAAAACACTTCCCTTATGCTTTACGGAATGAACCAACAAAGAGCTTAGTTATCTCTGAGGTTCTGCAGGTGACTGACTTTTAGAGAAGTGACACTGCACGGGGATGGTGGCTATAGGGTTAACTTCTCAATTAATCACTTGTTTGAAGAAAAAAGGCCTATGAACTACCCATGCATTACCCACTCATCATTTATTCTTCCACCAAAGTCACCATATGGGGCTCTGATATGGGGGTTTTCTAGTTTCTCACATACAGCCTCTAGTTCTAGTTACCAGTGCTTTAGTTACCATTTTCAGGATCATTCACTTATTTATCAGCAAGTATTTGTTGAGCACCTACTCGATGCCTGGTACTAATTACCAACAGTACATAGAATTTGATCACTGAAGTAGCAAAGTGCTATAATTTTGTCAATTATCAAGTCTGTAAGCTAGAATGATCCAGCCACTGCATTTTATTAGTCTCTGTAGTTTGTTCATGAGGCACGAAAGGCACAAGTTTATTTCTCTCTAATTTTCCAAGGAACACTAAGTAATGGAAAGGTTACATTTACTTATTACCTCAGGCAAAGAACTAAGTGCCTGAAAATTAATTTGGATTCCATATTTGGACTTTGAATTTTTCTCTCCAGTAAATTCATCATCCATTTATCCATTCAACAAATAATTGAGTGTCTACTATGTGCCAGTCATGGCTCTCTGGGTTGGAGATCAGTCATGAACAGGTTAGACGTATTTCCTGTAACCACAGAGCCTACATCCTGTTTGGGAGCCAGAAAAAGAACAGGCAACAAAACAATTGATCAACATCACTGATCATTAGGGAAATGCAAATAAAAAGTGATGAGATACCACTTTACACCTACTAGGATGGCTTTATTTATTTATTTGAGAAAGAGAGAATGTATGTGAGCAGAGGGAGGAGCAGAGGGAGACAGACAAGTGAGGCTGGATGTGGGGCTGGATCCCATGACCCTGAGATCACGACCTGAGCCAAAGTCAGATGCTTAACCGACTACACCACCCATGTGCCCCAGCGTGGATAAATCTTGAAGACACTATTATGCTAAATGAATTAAGCCAGAAACAAAAGGAAATATATAACATGAGTCTACTTAGAGATACTTAGAGTAGTCAGATTCATAGGGACAGAAAGTAGACGGATGGTGGTCAGGGGCTGTGGGAGGAGGGAATGGAGGAGTTAGTATTTAATGGGTATGGAGTTTTTGTTTTGCAACAGTTCAGGAGATGGGTGATGTGATGGTTGCACGACAATGGGAATGTACTTAATGCAACTGAACTGTGCACTTCAATGTGATTAAAGTGGTGAAGTTTACGTCCTGTCCATTTTGCCACAATAAAAAAATTATGCTGAAGAGTGAGAAGTTATAAGGAAAATTAGGCAGGAGAGTGACTGGTGCTATGAGGGATGGGAGGAGGCTAATAATTCTGTTTGGATCTCCAGGGAAGGCCTCATTGGAAAGATACTTGCTGAGCTGAGGACTTGCATTTTAGAAGAGGAAATCTATTGAAAAAGGAAAGAAAATTTAGAAATGGAGAGCTTTAGGGAAAAATTACAATGAGAGCGAATACAAGGCAGCAGTTTCTAAGCTTTTTGCTTCATTCTTCACATAAGGAGGATGGAGAAACCATGATTTCCAAGGTAGTCTCTTGGGATGTTCTAAAAACTAATCATAAAATTTATTCATGCTTTCCAGACTCATTCTTCTTCCTACAGGGAACTCAATGCATAGTAGTTGCTTACTGTAACTGAAAATTTAAAACCAAGTCATTTGTTAAGAGCAACAAGAAGCAAAGCCAATATGAAATATAGAATTATAGGACCACAACATCTTTGGACTAGGAAGGGCACTTCAGGATCCTTAGTCCTCTCTTTGGAAGCTTGATTTCTCTTTATAATGTCTCTGCCATGATATCACCTGGCTTCTGATCAGATGCTAGATGACAGGACCCCACATCCTTTCTAAGTGCCCTTCTGACCTGGATAACTTTCCTGCTGAAGAGAGAGACCCCTCTTGCCTTGCGCCCAGTTCTGTTTTTAGGTGACTTTCATTTGATTCTGCGCAGTAGGTGGGATAGTTAATTTTATCTGTCAACCTGACTGGGTCACAAATTTGGTCAAACGTTATTCTGGATTTCTCTGTAGGGATGTTTTTGGATGATATAAACATTTAAATCAGAATACCATGTAAAGCAGATTACACTCCATAATGTTGGTGGGCATTATCTAATCAGTTGCAGGCCTGAACTGAGCAAAAGGCTGATCTTCCCCCAAACAGAAGAGAATTCTTCTGTCTGATGGCCTCTGAACTGGAGCATCCATTCTTCCTGGTTCCAGACTTTGGACTAGAAGTGGGACAGGGGCTCTAAAAATTTTGGATTTGCCAGTCCCCATAATATCATGAGCCAATTCTCTATGATCTACATATGGACAAATGTATGTTTATATTCTACTGGTTCTGTTTCTCTGGAGAACGCAGACTAATACACCAGGAAATACATACTAAGTCTAATTTCAGTCCCCTTAAGGAACTGAAAAAAGTTTGAAGATGATTATTGAGCATCCTGATGCCTCTTTTCTATAAGTTAAACCCTCAACTCTTCATATGACAGAGCCTCTGACCTCTCATCATTTGACCTTGGAGTCCCTGGACCAAAATGGACTCTGGACTCAGAATGGGCTGATCTGGGCACAGTACAGCAAGACCATTGCCTCCATGTTCTAAATGTTGTATTTCTATTCATGTGGCTAAAGACAAATTTAGCTTTGTTTCAATCACACAATTCTGTTATGTCTGTGTGTAACACACATGCACATATATGTGACCTCCCGCTGTAAACCTATCCCTCTTCTACTTCTTTAAGGCTATGGCAGAACAAAAGGGGATGGGTAGGAGTAGATACGTTCCAAGTACATGAAAGGGGAGGGAAATAAGATTTAATGAGGGTTGCTTAATGTATATAATCTTATTTCATCTTTATTTACGGATGTGGAAACAAAGATTCTTGGACTCTATGTAACTTACCCATAGCAACATAGTTAAGAAGTAATTGGGATGGGACTGAAGCCCAGTTGCCGCTCATCTTGAAGCCTGTGGTCCGTCCACTATCCCGTACCACACAGCATACACACTGTGGGTATCTAAAATAATTTCCAGAGTAATATAAAGTGGGCAAGAAAGATGGTGTCCAAGAGGAAAACAAGGCAAAAAAACTATTAATGCAAGGAAAAATCGAATTTAATATCAAAGGTATTAATTCACCTCCTTGTTCTTTTTATACCTCCATACAGAATTCAAGAATTCTCACAGAAAAATTTTTTGCCAGCAATAACAGAATATATGGCAAAGAAGAGATAAGTACATGTTTTTCAGGTGTGCTAAGGAGTGAGGAAATGGAATTAAAAAACCCAACAATACACACTTGATAATCATGACTGTTAACACACATTCAGTCTCAACCCTTGGCAACTGTGGTCCAAACCATACTCCCACTTACATTAAATAATAATGAAAGGGGAAAAATCTCCTATCTGACCACATTTTAGAAAAATCAGACCAAAGAGTTTTCATCCAGCCTTAGGCATAGAGGTTCCCTATTCAGTGAAGAAAGCAACAGTGTGATACCTGAGAAAAATGTATAGCTACCGCCCACTGTGAAAGACCAACACTGTATTCAGAAAGCAGGCATTTTGCACAAAGAACGATCCCAGGAACCACTCATGTGTGTACACACATAGCACACTCACATACACGGTGGTTTTTCCCTGCACCTCTGTCAATGCCCTGTGGTGGTGTCAGAGATCCCTATGACAGCCACACTCCCATGGGACTTGGCAATGAATCCGTCCTACTGAGCCACCAGATGATGCTCCTGGTGATGAGCTCAGAGCTGTCCCTTCCCTGCTTGAGGCTGAGTGGATCCTGTGTAGAGGCATGGCATTTCTACCAGGACTGCAAACAAGATCCTGGGATTCAGGGCTGAAAGTGGATTTCCTGCACAGCTGAGCCAAGTGCTTCCAACCATCCAGCCAGATGTTTCTCTATATGGTCCTGGCAGCCATAGCTTGGGGCAGAGCCAGAATTCGGCCTGACTCCTATACTGAAAAGCTTGATGGAATGCTGGGGTGGTGCCATCCCATAATAAAAGAGGTGGTCTCTCAGATTGGCACACCACTCCCATTTGCCTTGGGAGTCCCTCCAAAGGGAAGAGGTGCTTGAGTAAAAGTGGGTGTGTCCAGCCAGTCCTTGCCAGCGCTGGGGTAGAGGAGGGGAGGGTACAGGCTGAGGGAAGGTGGACAGAGAAGAAAGGTTCTGAGGGATTAGAAGCTTGTGCCAGATGGAGCTGGAAGACGGTGCTCTGTTGCTTCCCTCTGCACATGTGTGGCCACCAGGGGATTGCCTGGCTATGCACACTGCTTCACATCTGTCAGCTAAATCAAAGTTGCATAATTGAAGATGCAAAGCGAGAAACATTACGTGGTTCACAAGGCTCCCCAGAGGATTTTGGATCTGTAATCCAGTGAGGAGATTTTAATGAGACATGAGTCTAGCACTCTCATCTGTGAGAGATGATCTTACTCCAGCTGTGTTTAAGGACGTGGAAAACTTTTTTTTTTTTTCAGAATATGAGGAGTCTTTCTCAATTGGTCAGTGCCTACCCATTTCTCTTGGCACTCTTTGGCCTTCCTCCCAAAGAAATGTTTCTTTTTGAGGCTTGGGCTATTCTCAGCACGAGGAAGGCACAAAAGTACTGTGATTGAGGCTTTAGGACAAATGAGTCAGGGAAGGACATTCTAGATAAAATCAATAACCTGATATCATTTCTTACAACCAAACTTAAACATTTTAAAATATTTAATGATAAAAGTAACACATATCCAAAGTAAGTGTTCAAACAATACATAAGGATGGAAAGCATGAAGTTAAAGCATAAACAGGATTCTTTGCTTGTGTTCCTAGAACAGTGTTTCTCAAATGTTCTGTGGTAAAGGAATAATCTTTCCTTATTTTCAGTCCTCACAAACTAATACTTTTGTAAAATAACATAAAAATTAATTATCAGAAAAATTATTTAAAAAGGACCCAAAAGCATGCAGAATGCCACCCCATTAAAAAAACTAAGTTCAGGGGCGCCTGGGTGGCTCAGTCTATTGAGCATCTGCCTTCGGCTCAGGTCATGATCCAGGGGTCCTGGGATTGAGCCCCGCATTGGGCTCCCTGCTCAGTCGGGAAATCTGCTTCTCCCTCTTCTTTTGCTGCTCCCCTGTTTGTGCTCTCTCACACTCTTTCTTTCTGACAAATAGATAAAATCTTTCAAAAATTTTTTTTAAAAATTAAGTTCAACAGATGACAGACTTGGACGTACTGGTAATAAATATATTGCTATAATCTTTCTAAACACCTCAATTTCTGTACTTACTGTGGCCCACACTTTGATCATTCCTTTTGGAAACTTTCAAAAATTTCTATACATATCCAACATATGAACATACAGATAATTGTTCTAAACATAAGAGTAATAGTACTATATGTATTGGCCTATAACTTGCCTTTTGCCTTAATATATTTTGACACCTTTCATATTAGCCCTTGAAGATCTACATCATGCCTTTTTGTGGCTGCCTGGCTTTCCAAGGTCTGAACATACCACATTTTTTTAAAAACTTGGTCTCAACCTTTAGGTGTATGCAAATGGTTTCTAGATCTTGCTTATAGTCAATATTTGATGGCATGACCTCTACAAAGGGGCCGTTATTAACTCTATAAGCTTTTTAAAAAAATTAACATTTTAATTAATTTTTTTAGAGAGAGAGAGAGCGTGGGGTGGGGGAGTACTGGGAGGGTGGGACAGAGGGAGAGAATGAATTTAAGCAGGCTCCATGCCCAGTGTGGAGCCGATATGGGGCTCCAATCCACAACCCCGAGATCATGACCTGAGCTGAAATCAAGAGTAGGATGCTTAACCGACTGACCCACTCAGGCACCCCAATTCTATATGCCTTTTGATGCCAAAGTCACCACTAGCACCTATTAGACTTTCCACTTTGTGAGCAAAAGCAAAATATTTTGCAGTCCAGACATTATTTACCTTCAAACTAGCTTGCTGACCGTTCTGAGAGTGGTTGGTGGTGAAAAGATTGGGCTAAGTTTTGCTCACCATGCACTGTAAAAGTCACACCTTTCCCCAGAGGAGAGGGTTGAGCTGGATAGCCACTGCAAAGCGGCTGGGATGGATCCTTTCAGGACAGACTTCGCCTTTTTCATTTAGTAGCTGAAAGGTGACTGTGCCACAGTGGATGCAGGCTGCCTTGCGGTGGGGTGGGGGAGCGCCTACACACCACAGCTGTTCCACCGCAAGCTCTGATCTTGCTGGCTCAGACCTTCCCAAAGAGCTTGCATGAAGGAAACGTCAGCCTGGAGGTTAGCCTCAGCTCAATGCCCGATTCCTCTCTGACGGTATTTTTGCTGAAGCAGTAAATGTGGGCCTTTGCATGATGACCTGCTCGATTTTTCACATTTCTGTTAGGGCCTCCGGTGGCCCTTTGTGGAAGCAGTTAGCTTTGTATATGTAAACTACACTCCCAGTCAGGCAGGTCTAGTCAGGATGAACCTGAGCAATGGGCCCCGGCAGACTTGCTCCAGGCACAGGGCACGACCCAGAAGAGGGGCGGAGTGTTTCGATGTTTATATTTCAGCTGTCTCCAAAGCAGCCAGTTATGTTAGGTCCCTGGGCATGTATGAAGGTACTGGAGAGGATTTTGTGTTGAAGGCAACATGCTCAAGCAGAAATACAAGTTTTCCTTTCTACTGGGTTAGCCGGGCCAAGAGAAAGAGGAGGTTCTAGGTTTGTACTATGAAGTACTATGTACTTGGGTTTGGTTGGCCCAGATGGAGGGAAACCAGCAATAACTCCCCTCTGCATTTTCAGTTGAGAAGGGAAATAACCTCACTCACCCCAAGGGCTTATAAAGGACCTGAGGTTCTCTTGCACGAGGATTAGGCATACACTGACAGGCAGTGAGGGAACCAGTTATTTGGTCTTGCTAGAACTTCAAGAGGTCCTGAAGAGAGTGGCCCTGAGTAGAAGCATCGAAGCTAACAACCAAGGTGGAACTGCATGGAGAATGGATGGGCTTCATTGAAGGCTGATTCAGCTTCGCTCTGGAGTGCGCATTATCGGTGGGAAGGAGGCAGACAACCTATATATGAGTGGGCATTTTTGCTCATCATTGCACGCTCGGACTGGGCTCTGAGATGGCACCCTGAGTCACAGACATGGTCTGCATGGGGAGCGGACTCGGGCCTCAGGATCTCACAGTGACCCGTGAGCCCCTGACGTGCAGCTCCTGCAAGATTTTTTAAAAACACCCGCCAAGAGCTCTTGGAGAGGAAACCTGCCCCAGCAGGCCTGCCTTACACATCCCTTCAGAAATGTTTTCTTTTCCTTCTGAATATGCTTTTCTGCGTGGGCACCCTTCCTCCTGTCGGCCTCTTTTGTGAGAAAGCAAAGTTGCCATCTAAATCTGGGGGAAGAATTCTTATATGTGTATCTAGTTTCCTTCTCAGAAAACCAGGAGACCCTTTCCCAGTAAACATCTTCTCCATTTCAAAGTTCTTAGAGGGACATTTTGTTGTGCTGACATGGAAATGCTTATTCTGTCTTCAGTCTCCCTGATTTTACAAACTCTCTGCAGACAACCTCTAAATGTTTTGTGTTGCTGAGACGATGCTTGGGTTACAAGTGGGCCCTCACAGCCCTCACGCTCTGTCCCTGCTGCTTGGCCCGAAATGCCCTCCTTTATGTCCTACCCTGGAGACAACCATGTCCCCAGAGGGGAAAGACCAGGATCACAGAATAATTCAGTTAGTACAGGCAGAAAAAGGTGGCCCATTTCCCCCTCACAGCACAGAGCTCTCATCTCCAGATGATGACTAAAGCAGTTACAAAAGTAAACTGCTAAGTCCCTGGGCAATTTTTTTCCTCATATCATGTGAGTAAACGATTCAGTGTGCATCTTTCCACGTGTGTGTTCTCTCTGGGCGAGTGAGGGGTGAACCAGGCTGCTCCCGGGCAGCTAGCTTATCGACGACTCATGGATGCTCGAACTCCAGGGGCAGCGAGGGCTGCCTCCACTGTGAAGGAGCATCTGCCCTGCTTTGTTCTGCATCATCACAGGTCGTGGCAAAGCCAACCCAAATCACACTTCACCAACTACATACATACTGTGACATTACTGCCATATTGGCTTCATCATCTCAGGTAGGCAAGGAAAAGCTTGGTCCCTACCCACAAAGCCCTCTCAAACCTAGTGGAAGTGACAAATGGGACACAAAACGAAGAGTCATTCCCTGTCTGTCACAGAGCAGGGACAGCCCGCCACACACCAGCCCAACCAGAGCTTGTCGAGTCACCAGAGATTTTTTTCCCGTGCTGAAGGGAATGGCTTAGTCAGAGATGTCCGAGAGCAAGAAAGCTCTCTCACACTTAATTTTTGCAAATGTGTTCACCTCCCTCATTCATTTCCATCCCTACTGATGACATGGAATGCCAGCCAGTGTGTTTGGGAGGACACCCCTCAGGAGAACGCTCCCTCAGAACGCTCCCTCAGGAGAAGGTTCCTTTCCAGAGACAGAGGAAAACAGGAAGGAAGAAACGTCAACCACAAGAGAAGAGAAAAGAAGGAAGAGAAGGAGGGATGAGGAAAGAAAGGAAAGAAAAAAGAAAAAGGATATCAAGTGGTTTCGGCCTCATTATTGTTCCTTCCTGCCAGAGTTGTTTGGCAGATTCTTAGAGTCGGCAGGGCCAGTTCCTTGAAAGCCAACTGGTTGTCTAGACCGGGCTTAAAGGCATCTCTGTAATTAAAGCTACATAAGATGTTCTTCTTCCCTTTCATCTCAGGCCTTGTGGGGCTCAGTTCTGGCCCTTGCCATTATCTCCTGAAATACCGCCATTACATGT
Source organism: Spilogale gracilis (assembly GCA_004023965.1). Taxonomy (NCBI): domain Eukaryota; kingdom Metazoa; phylum Chordata; class Mammalia; order Carnivora; family Mephitidae; genus Spilogale; species Spilogale gracilis. The sequence goes on from PITA01000233.1 coordinate 66,087, forward strand.
GCCACATCGCCATTCAGTTTGTGCAGCCACTCGGAAGCCTGGGAGCATTCTTCCCTTGCTTAGGTTGGCATGGCCAGCCCATGGGGGTGGGACTTTGCTGCTCTCTTGTCCATTTTTTTGTTTTCCCTTTTGAGTGCCTATCACATTAGTGTCCTGCTCTGTGCCAGATATGTCCCTCACCACAGCCTTCCCTTCAGACAACTTCCTTGAAGGGGCAGTAACTATGCTCCTCTCTCACAAAAGATGCAAACCAGGAAAGTGGTTGCTCCTCTTTATAGAGTTGGCTCATAGGGTTGCTGGGTTATGGAAAAAAAAGAAAAAGCTCGCCACAATCAAGGTGCAGAGCCTGCTAAAGAACATTTTTCAGTGATTTGTAACAATTACTAAGAGTCAGTTAATCTGCACAAATTTTCATGGAGGATCATAAACTGTGTTTTGTATGTAAAGTAACAAACCAATAGTCACAATAGTGTTCTCTCCTCTAATGGTCATATGGAATAGATCTGTCACATATTCAGAAGACTTTACTCTCAACAGCAAAAATTATCGTATCAATGCCAATCCATAGTGGGGTGCTTATTCCCTATCAGGTAGTGAGTTAGTTATTTTATACATATGATTTCATCTAATTCTCATGATAATCCTGAAGTAGGTTTTCTTAATTCCATTTTTTCACATGAGGAGACTGAGCTCCCTACAGGGCCAGCGGAGGGGAGAGGCAGTTCTGCCTTTCGCTTAGATACTCCCCTGGGCCCGCCTCAGTGGAACCTGTGTCTGATTCTTGGAAAAGGCAGCTGTGAGATTTATTCAAAGTCACACAGCAAGAATTTGAAACTAAGTGCATGACCAGATTCATTGGGGGGGTATTTATAAAGCAGAGACTTCCCTGAATAATGCAAATTCAGATGAATTGTGCAATATAAACTGTAATTGATTCTGTATCATGTGATGAGGTTATCAAGCATTTAAAGCCAAAATCGAATCCTAGTTCAAATCCAGGATCTGCCACTTAGTAGCTGTATAACCCTGTGCATGGATCTCTCTAAGCTTTAGTTTCTTCATCTGTAAAATGGGATGTGATGCTGACCTCTTTGAATTGGTATGGAGATTGACATAATGTTTGTGAAGAGCTTACATCTGTGTCTGGTGCATAGTAAGCCCTCAATAAATGTTAGTATTACTGTATCTCTGTAGCACAAAGCAGCAGTGAAGAATATGTCATTGAATGAATCCAACATACCGACTCAGACAATTTAGCAAAAATAGGCCCATCATCTAAATTATATCAACCCTAGTAGTTATGTGGATGCAAAATCTTATGACTGCTGTAAGAAGGTAAACATCATGTCATGATAAACCATGCAGAGATTAGGTCCCAGAATTTTAAAAAGTGACACCGTAATTTTATAAAAGAAGTGAAACATGCTAATTAGGTTATATTCAACGGAGACTTCCAAACACTCAATAAAAAACTGATACACTGATTCTGGGATGGGATTGAATAATACCACAGTGGCCCAGATTAAGGTTTTTCTCTGGAAAGATTTAGGGCAGAGAGAACCATTTGCTCATTCCTTCATCTCTTGTGTTCATGTGACAAGTATTTATGGAGTGCTGCTAAGCTGTGCTTGGGTGATGCTGGAGATACTGGGGTGAATCCCACGAGCTCTTCCCTGTCCTTATGGAGTTTATAGTCCATGGGGGAGAGAGAGGATATTATACTAGTAGAAACTAACTAATGAATACAGAGGTGATGAATGCTTTCAACGAGAACGAGAACTACGTGTCTCTTAGTCACTCAGCCACTGGAGATGAGACCAGGAAGAACTCGGAGCTGTTGGGGCTGGAGAAGGAATGCTTGCTTGGCCGGCCTCAGGTATTTGGGTGGGGGTGTGCGACTGGAAAAGATGTTCACTGATGGGGTGGGGGCCCTGCCTGATTTGAAGTGGTGCTCACATAGGAGCCAGGCACATTAGAGCACAATGAGAAAACCAGAAAGAGCAGTCCTAGCAAAGCCATTAGCACAGACACGGTGTAGCCCCCCAGGACAAAAATGTACCCTGACGAGCCAGTAGGCACCTGCACTTGTTCTAGTAACAAGGCCTCAGCCCTGGCTCCGAGTGTTGTTCTCTCATTGAGCTTGCTCCTCCGGCCACAGAAACTGGGTCTGAGTCCTGGGGACTCCTGCTAAAGACAGCCTCAAAGAAGGAAAAAAAAATAAGTCCAAGAAAAGTGGTTTTCATATACAATTGCCATGAGACATTAAAGCACGAGCTGCTTTGACGGGAGACAAAGGTGATGCAATTCAAGGGATTCTAAACTTCCCTGGGACACATACGTACAGGTATATGCCGGCACAAGGCTCAGCATGGCTTTGTTGGACCTGGAGCCCCCAAAATTCAGGCACCGACTCCAGACGAAGCACTTACTGGCAGGGGTGGCTGTGGCCATAAACAGCTTTCACAGTAATGGGAGCAGGTGCTCCTAAAGTGTTGTTTTGATGGCAGGCCCCTAGCAGGGTCTGTGATAAAGCTCCCCATGTTGCAGGAGCCCTTCTGCACAGGGTACCTCTCAAATGCCTGCTTGATACCTCTTGGAACCTGAAACTCAGCATGTCCAAAATCAAACTCTCTTCCCATACAAACCCAGTTTCTCCACCCATTGCCCAACTTCTGTTAAGGGTCGTCTGCTTTGGAGTCTCTTGAATTGCTAACTTATTCCCTTTCAGAATATGCTCCTCCCATTTCTCTAGTTCTAGCCTTGATTTCTACAATAGCCTATCATTGTTTTGTCCACCTTGTCCCATTTTTTCCAACTATGATCTAAATTCGTGTTTCTCCTACTGTGAGTTGCAATCAATCAGTGACTTATGAGAATCAATTATAATCAGTACTATTAAAAAAACAGAAATAGAATAAAATAGAATAGAAAGTATGAGCATTTGCATATAGTAAATGTATTCTCTTGTACAAATTTTGTTTTTTTCTTTTTTTTTAGATTTTATTTATTTATTTTGACACAGAGAGAGAGATAGAGAGAGTGAAAGAGGGAACACGAGGATGAATGGGAGAGGGAGAAGCAGGAAGCCGGATGTGGGGTTTGATTCCAGGACCCTGGGATCATGACCTGAGTCTAAGGCAGACGCTTAACAACTGAGCCACCCAGGCACCCCACAAATTTTGTTTCAATGAGAAATGTATGTTTTAAATATGTATGTATGAAGTTCCAGTAAAAAATGTATTTCTTACTGTTGGTGGTGATCAAAGAAAGATGGCAAAATACTGGTCTGAGTTGTACATTCCTGTCCGATAAGTTCCCAAAGTATAATTCTGTCATATTGCTCTCTTGCTTAAATGTCTTCGATGGTTAACTACTGCAACCAAAGGAAGTGCCCACTCTCATTCTGGGTTTCATGACTTTCTTGACTTGGCCTAATTTCCTTTCTAGTTTATCTCCCACTGTTTTTTTTTTTTTTTTTTTTTAGGTTTTATTTATTTATTAGAGAGCGCGAGCAAGCAAGTGAGAACACAAGTGGAGTGAGGGGGGGCAGAGGGAGAGGGAGAAGCAGACTCCTCACTGAGCAGGGAGGCTGATGCTTGATCCCAGGAACCTGAGATCATGACCTGAGCTGAAGGCAGACTCTTAACTGAGCAAGCCACCCGGGTGCCTCTATCTCCCACTATTTTTGTCCACAAGCTCCTAACGAGAGTGGGCTGCTGTCTATTCTCTGAACACTTTCCATGCTTTCTCTTCTCTGGGACTTTGCTTACATTGTTCCCTTCGCCTGTCCTTTTCTCCCAACACCTCCACACACTGACTCCATTTCCTTGCTCAAGAGGCACTGTGGCACGGGGGGGGGAGGGGTGTCAGGCCACGGACTCCCACCAACCATAAGTCAACTTTAGGCTCCCTTGAAAAGTTATTTCTGTATCTGGACAGAACTGCTGTATCTCTAAGAAGGGATCCGTTGGCATGAGGATCATCTGAGGCCACATACACAACGCATTCAGCCCAACGTGGGCCACCCAGTAGGCGTCAATGAATGGGAGCCAAAGTCTCCAACATGCCAGTACTGTGTGAAGACATTTCTGTTCATAATGAGGCAGTTACCACCTATACTGTTGTAAGTGTAAACAATTATGCCTAATATCAGGCATGTTGGAGATGCTCAAATGTTAGTTCTTTCTTTGGTCTTACCCTAAGCTTTCTGATTTTGTTCTATCTTATATTCAGTGATTTCTATGCTAACTCATTTTTTAGTGGACTTGATACTCCCAGGTTAGGGATTTTAATTGAATCTGTTGGATCTCTTTCCTAGTGATTGGTAATGTGACTTTGATAGAAGAGGTGATCTAAAAAAATGGAATGGAGTTGGATGCAGGGATGCTGCCATGCTGGATTATAGCCAGAATAAAGTTCCACGTCTGTGGGCCTCAATACACCAGCTGAGGGAAAATCCCGACTTCTTATTTTGATTTTGTTCTGCATTCACAGGATAGTTGCATGTATATCACTTAAAGTCCGTGTCCACAAGTACCTCCTGTGAGAGTGGAAAATAAGACTGTGGTATGAAGATTTGCCTTCGAGAGAGGCTATGCAGCTCAAGTCCATAAATTCTGTGCGGTACCCGGGCAAAATCAGCATACAAGTAAAACGTGAGAATTTGAAACGAGCTACTTGAGAGGAGAATGGAGGCATCAAATCTTGAAAAGTCGGAATGAGTCAAATACACCCAAGATCAAATGTATAAATCCCAGGACTACACTTACTCACTTCTTGTAGTGAATGCTCTTTTCCTCCTAATCCATTATGCTAATACATATGCCACGTTTTATGAGGCCAGGGTGAAAACTAATCAGGCTCTATTGTAACTAAGCCTGTGTTCAGCTGACACATGACACCCGCAAGGATTTCCAGCCCAGCAAATCAAGCCCACTGGTGTCTGCTGGGAGGTGATGAATAATGAGGTCAGCGCACAGGATTGTCTCACCAGGGCACTTTGTGAGGAGGTGGCAAAACAGGCTTCAGATCTGAGGTTTCAGCCCTTCTTTCCTGGACATGTGGTGCCACAAATACTGCTGTGACAAGGCTGCTGTAATCCCGACACACATCTGGGCCAACTCCTGTGGCACCGTGTCACTGGATTCTGGAGCGAGGAAAAGCCCATGGCTGCCCGCAGCTCCCTCCCTCTAAGGATTGTGAGGTTTCCATTTGGCTCTTCACATTTCTGTGGCCCTGGAATCACCTGCTGGCAAGAGCCTTTGTTGACGGGCTTTGTGCATTTGCCATGGGCTCTGTAAAACCAGCAAGCAGGAGACATGTGCCCAGTATCAACCCAGTATCAATGTTGTTGTCGTAAGGAACAAGGAGAGAAGCAACTGGGTCACTTTCTATTAGTACTGACAGCCTTAAAGCACAGACAGAAAACCCAAATCAGTAAACTGAGGATGACTTGGGCTTCAATACCAATTAATTCATTTTTGATACTACACCTGTAATCCACGTGCGTAGGACAAAAAAAGCACACAAATTGCTTGATGCTAACTGAAAGTTGCTTTCAGAGACAGACCTGGGTCCCAATCGTTCCAGATTCTGTGACAGGGAGGAAGATTACTCAACTGCTCTGAATCTTAGGTTCCATGTTTGTAAGTTGAGACAGCCATAGAAGTTGGATTTTCAGGTTGTTTAGAAGATGAGTAATACACACACAATGCTAGCACAATGCCGGGCTAAGTACCCGCAGACAATCGTCACAATTAAAGGTGATAAAAATCCACCCGCTAGATTGTCTCTATTGTATACTTTCTTTACAAAGCAATATGATGTCACTCGATGTGACTTTACCCGGTATTGTTGAAGCTGAAGAGACCGGGAACATAGATGATAGGGTATTACTAAAACGTCTGCAATGACACGAATTCATTTGGAAATGCGATAGCAGGGCTCTTCCCTAGATAACACAATTTAAGTTTCCTTGTCTTGGTTCTTTTTGGCATTTGTGTCATATTGTCAACAATTACAAATTCTTCCTCCCTCTGGGAATATTCAAGGTAGGTACATGCTTCTCCCTCTCCCTGCAATAGTCTCACAAATGGAAGAGCTTGTTCTTAAAGGAATCTTCTTTTTCCTTTTTTCAAACCATTTTGTCGAGGTACGACTGACTTGCAGACGGCTGTACATATTTGATGTATATGACATGAAGAGTTTGGAAATAAGTACATACCTGTGAAACCATCACCACAATCTATCCCTTAAATACATGCATCGCTCCAAAAGAGTTTCCTCTTGCCCTCATTATTATTATTATTATTATTATTATTGTTGTTGTTGTTGTTGTTGCTATTACTATTTTGAAGGAGTTTTCAATACTCTTCAAGAATTATTGCTTTTATAATGGTATCAGTTTTGAAGGTCATTCCCAATTTAAGAGTTTTTCACCTGTCAGCACTGGAAAAGGATTTTAAAATAAAATATTAGTGATCACAGACAGAGCTAGGTTTTTAAAAATCCCAGGGAGAGTCTACCCTCACCATCTTATTTCCATATAATCCAAATGCTTAATAAGGATGGCAACTTATCTTTGGATGGCCGCTGTTTACATATTTTTTCTCCCAAGGGTATATTTTGATTTTGTTCTATCTTATATTCAGCGATTCCTACGCGTACTCATTTTTTAGTGGACTTGATACTCCCAGGTTAAGGATTTTAATTGAATCTGTCAGATCTCTTTTCTAGGGTTTTAACTTTCTTATTTGCCTGAAATTCTTTTTAAAATATGTAGACCCATGTTTTTGCTACAAAGATAGAATCTGTGACAAGGAAACCAAAGACATCTCTCAGAATATGAAACCTCAAGTGGCGCTGAAATAAACTGTTGTGTCATTTCTATTTTTACATTTCTATAACTACGATTTCTTAGCTTTAGACTTCTGGGATGACCATTGTTTTCTATCATATTTAGTGTCACATCCTCACAGGGCCCGGCATGGGGTCTTGCTGGAAGAAGGACAATCTACATCACCTGTCTGGTCGCAGACTTACTGGCGTCTTCGAAGGTGGTGGCCACACGCCTTCAGAGAGCTTGTCCAGAATTCATCCCCATCTAAATCAGGCGGCTCCAGTCTAGACAGAGCTTGTCTCTAAGACTGGGACCTGAAGGACTGCCCTCTTGGTTTATATCCATTTCAGGACGCATTACACTGTGTATACACAGCATTTGCTGTTGATTATTTATGATTTCTGGTGATTTCTATAAAACGTTAAGCATCATGCTTTTGGTGAGGCATATAATCCCCTATTATAACTGTGTCTATGAGGAAATCAGATTTGACTTATGTCTTTCTTACTTATGTAACCTTTACTGGGAATGTAGGTAGATTTGGGGGCTGCCTGTATTTCATTTTGCCATATGTAATTATGTTATATGTATAATCAGTGTTAAAAATGTATTGGCTATATTCTGTTACTCTTGTAACCCTCGTGACTTTCTGCATATCTGTTTCATTTAGATATTGTTTAACTCATACACTGATGTCCACCTTATGCTCTCACATAATTCTAGTCTATGTCTCTTCTTTATCAAGGAAGTCTAAATTTAAAGGCCCTTCCTGAGGATCAGGTATAAGGTGCTGCGTTCTGACTCTACAGCATGGTGACTGATATGTCAACATTCCACTGCAATAAACAACAGGTGAAGATGTAGGTTTTCAAGAATAATCTCTTGGGAGCTCAAGTTTCGTTATCTGACAGCCCATCTGGTCTTCAGCCTAACTGCTATATTAAATCTTTAATATGCTTTAAAAAATTATTGCCTAAGATTTCTCTTAATTTGTAAATCTCAGCATTCTTTAAGTACTGTGTTGAGTCTTATAAAAACAGAAATACTACAAATAAAAAAAAGAAAAGATACAAAATAAATCACTGATTCAATCTAAATTTGCAATTGTCATTTTTGGACGATAGCCAAGAATGGATTTTTTTCTGATGCGGCTTATGAATGCAGAGTACAACTCCCTCCATTGTTATCAGAACAAAGATCACTTACTTTGAATGGCTCAATATGTGTAAACACAGCTGGCCCAATAGCTTGAGTGGCAATGAAACACACTGCCACAGAAGAGCTGGTTTCAGGTGTGACCCAAGGACTCAGATGCACTTGTGCAAAAAGCCCAGAGGCCATACTATGTCTCTTTCTGACCAAGAGCAGTAACTTGTGCTCTCTAGAGAAGTTTCTCTCTTTCCGAACTTAGAACCTTCAAACTAGATATAGCCTTTCAGAGTTCCCAGATGTGCAAAATTTCAAACACTCTTGGGTGAGGGGGACTTACAGAAAGTTACCACCAAGTTTACCAAGCAAGACAATCAGACCAAAATTCCCATCAGCTACTCTCTCCATCATTTTATGAGAAAGGACATTTTAACATAAAAAATTAATAAGGAATATCCATTAAACTGAATACACTTCAGCTTTATAAAACCCGCTGCCTTCTTTTACGGTGTATCAGAGAAGGCTTTGGTACCCACAGTGCGGTATTGGGGCCCCCTGGCCTCAGCCCTGTCTGGTAACTGTGAGTACTGATGCCCAGAGATCTGAGCTCATGGGCAGTCATCAGGCAGAGCACCATTTCCTCAGGGCCCAGTGATGGAAGGACTTGCCAAACCCGAAGATTTCACATTCCCGGAATGTGCCACAGGTTGGCCACAAGGGACTGCTCACAGGGTGCCTGGGCTCCTTCAGGAGCGAGTTAAGCTACGGAGAGCCTTCCTAAGAAGACAGAACACTTGTAGCCTAATGCTCAGCTGCCATATTGCAACAGCATTGGAATCAAAGCAAGGGAGATCTTTTTGTATTTTAAAATCTCATCCAGACCCTCTAAACTATGTTTGGAAATCCCAGTATTTACAAGGGATAAATCCTGAGATATGAAAAATCTCCAAATACGTGAATATAGAGGTACTTGCACAACCTCCTCACTTTTTAAATCATTACGGTTGGTTTTTTTTTTCCCCTTGAGACGTGGATTTCCAAAACATATTATCTTCCCAAACCAAGCAAATGTTCCTGAAAGATTTATTCATTTTATTTTTCACATGGAGACTATTTTTTCCTTTTCACAGAAACCGAGTTTTCCATCAAAGAATTACTTCCTAGGTCAGTAGTAGGAAACAAAAACATTTGACTGGAGAAGGTTGTGGAGTGGCTGACGAGGTTAACCCACTAGCTCCTCAATCACTTCCTAACGCTAGCTTCAAAGTACATGTGATTCAAATTTGAACCTCAGCAAAACTGCCAATTAACACATCACAAACCTTCATGGTCGATTGCAAATATTCAAAACCTAGAGTGTTAAATCTGTGAATACCGAGGGTCTCCTGCATAGTTCTCTGGCAGCTCACTGTTACATAATGCAGGGTGAGAAACCCACGCTGCTGTTGGGAATGGTAACAATCACTAACTACATCTTTTTTTGTTGCAATTCAGAGCACAATAAAATAAAAGCAAAACCCATTTATAAAGATGAACATACCAATTGCCTACATCAATTTGTCTTGTTTTCACTATGCCCTGGCAAGGAGTCATTGGATATTATGAATCAAGAAATTGGGAGATCGCTAAACACTGTTCAGGAGAAAAAGCTGGTTAAAGGTCTCTTTATTGTTGAGCTACTATGCTAAAGAAAAATATCTCACATTTACCAGCATTCTTGAGGATTTGATGTTCTTTCAAAATAAACTTAAAATACTTTGCCCGGTTGGATGCCTGATGACAGATTTTGAGAGAGAAAAAAAATCACGTACCAGCCACTGGGTGGCTGAGCGACAATGTGGGATGTTTGTGCCTTCTCAGCTGTGAGTGATGAGTTAGTCTCCCAGACCTTGCTGTGATACACGGCTCCCCAGCTAAGGGTGCCCCTGTCACCAAGAGCCATACCAATTAACATTCATTTGGAAAGACCCCCTAACTAGCATATATGGGAAAAGTCAGAAATAGAATATGTGATGAAAAAATACTCTGTGCTGGGCTTATCCTCAGATTTCAGCACTCTCGGAGGGAATATGTTCAAAAGTTTAAAAGTCGAAGCAACATACGTCTTTCAGTATTTATTCCAAATCCAGAATTCTGTTTTGAATAAGTTTTAAAGAGGAAAATAAATGGTCCCTGTCCTAAAGGAGCTCAAGATCTCATATTGAAAACGAACAGCACAATGACAGTAAATAATTGCAAATATTGGCTGAATGCTTCCCAGATGCCTGCCACTCTGAAATTTCATTTAATCCTCACGATAATCTTATGTATCGCATTCTAAGGTTGTCGTAGGTTATAGGTGAGAAAATTGAAGCTTACAGAAGTCACATAACCTACTGATTAAGTCTCTCTAACTCCAAAGTACATGCTTTTAACTATCCCAACACGTATACATACATATACAAACACATGCATATATATATGACAGTGGGGGGGAACAGAGTTAAACAAGGAGGTTCAATGGTATTTATTGATGCTTTACGTAATGAATAAACATGAGTTATAGCAAATGTCCATTTGAGGGGTATTTGTGGGTGTCTTGGATTAATATATCTACCTCTACCTAGCAGGTGAGGGGAAGGGCCAGCTATGGGCTCAAATTCCTTCAGTGGAAGGAATTTTTAAGAGCACATGTCACCTTTTTGCCATTTATTGTAATGATTTGTGTAGGCATTATAATTCTCTACTAGGCTGGAAGTTCTGGAACAAAAGGGATTTGGTTGCTTTCCCAATATTTAGCAATTGTTTTATGTGTAATAGCAACTTGACATTCGTAAATTCTAATAGTTTAATGAATTACTCAGCAATATGGGGTTCTGTCACCTGATACACGTTCTTGATTTCCTTGATTGTATTGTGAGTCTCCACAATTGATTTGGCTTGCATGTTAGCAGGTATTATTCCATAGGATATTAGAGAAAATACTTAAAAAGCAGACAAAAATAAACTGTTTTTCTCAGGTTTTTGTTTGTTTTTGTTTTTGTTTTTGTTTTTTTCCTGAAATTACTGCAGTAATGTCAGTAAGAGGAAAAGAACAGATAGTCTGCTGGGTAGATTTTGATAACAAGATATTCTGATTTCAAAATTTTTTTAAAGATTGTATTTTTTAAAATTATTTGACAGAGAGAGACATAGCAAGAAAGGAACACAAGCAGGGGGAGTGGGAGAGGGAGAAGCAGGCTTCCCGCCGAGCAGGGAGCCCGATGCAGGGCTCCATCCCAAGACCCTGGGATCATGACCTGAGTCAAAGGCACACACTTAATGACTGAGCCACCCAGGCTCCCCAAGGGACTAGTTTAAAATGAAAAACAAAAAGTTACAGGAAGAACTCAGATTATTTGTTGGCCTGTGAGGACATCGACTAATTTTGGAAACTTTTCTTTCCTTAGCAATGTCAGTTATGTCAATTATCCTGTCATTTTATTTAAACAAATTGTTGCAAATTAAAGGACAAAGCGGATATTTCTATTTTAGAAATAACTATTATTGGGTGCCTGGGTGGCTCAGTGGGTTAAAGCCTCTGCCTTCAGCTCAGGTCATGATCTCAGGGTCTTGGGATCAAGGCCCATATCAGGCTCTCTGCTCAGCGGGGAGCCTGCTTCCTCCTCTCTCTGCCTACTTGTGAACTCTCTCTGTCAAATAAATAAATAAAATCTTAAAAAAAAGAGAGAAATAACTATCATTTAAAATATTTGAATGAAAACTTAAAACAATTTAAAATTGATCTAAAGGTACTGACCTGTAACATTATTTTAATTACTCTTGCAGCATTACACTATCAATAAATATAAGAACATTAATCACAAACTTCATTCTTATCATCCATGAGATTTACCTCCCTACTTGGGAGCGGCACGGAGCATTCGGCAATTGCTCTTTGCCAAGGACCTGTTTGAGTAGACCCCCACAGGTATTCCCTTGGGCTTATAAAAAGAAGTATGTCAGCTTTAGTGAAAGGTAAATGATTGCCACTCAGGAAAGCAACAGCAGAAAAGAGGAAGAGTAGAAACTCAGTCCTATGTTTAAGTTTAGTTCTCAGAATACTTAGATTGATCCCTAAGAGTTACACATAAGAACCATTTAAAGCAACCAGGGATATGAAGTCTGCGTAGCTCTCTAGCAAAGATCTTTACCTTGCTAATGTATCATTTTACAAGTTGACAAATACCTACGAGCTTCCCAAGCCAAAAACAGTCAACCCACATCGTGGAAAAAGAGGTATCAGTTCAGCACTGGGCGGCCAGGCGTCCTAAAGGGCCCTCCTCTGTGGAAGTCACCAGCAAGGACATTGAAAGCCAAGTTTGAAAGACTGTATGTGAATAAAACCCACTGAAAGAGAAAAAGCCTTTTTTATTTCATGACCAAGTAACCAATAAATTACTATTCTTGACTGTCCCCAACAGCGGGGTACTCGCTCTGCTCTCTCCTGTTGTTCAGAGCTATGAGTGACATCTGCGCCAGTTTCCCACATTCGATGATGATTTAAGTTTTTTTGCTTTGCACTCATTGATGTCAGCCATCATATTCAACAGTCTCTTCATCCCCACCCAAACACCCTAGCCCGGTATTTCCTTGACTTCTTACTTTTAAAATTCTCTACCACCACCTCAATGTAGCATCCTGGTCCCAAGGTAAGGCATTGTGTAACCTGGAATTAAGACACTCTGACATGCTAAAGGCCACTAACCTATCCTTTTGACCTCGCCTCGCCCCTCTTACTGCCTTGGTTCAATAATATCTGCCTTTCAACCTCATCTGGGCCTGCTTCTTACATCTTTCCCACTTGTCTCAGTCTATTAGGACTTCTCTTGGATTCTCTTCTTTCCTAGTCTTAATATATCGTTCTATTTTTTTTTTTTTTTGCAACCACACTCAATCCATCAATTCTTAAAAATTTTCAACTGTTTTCTTTCCATCAACTGCTCCTATCCTTGGGTTTTAGTATCACTTTATGACCCGACCTAAAGATTGGTACCACCCCAAATGTACAGTGGCCACGGCCAAATGGGAGCTCAAGACAACTCTTGACAACCCGCTGTAAGTTCCTGGCCCTTTCTCTCTTCCAGTATCACAGGTGCTATTTCTAAGCTTCACACCACTCTTCTCAAGTTCCCTCTTCACTCTTAGCAGATAATCTGGCCTTCGATTTCACAGAGTAAATAGTTGTTATCACAGAGGATATCTGTCAACATTCAGCTCCCCACCTTCAAATCTATTTACTTTCACACATCTTGTCTCAGAGAATTAGAGATACCTCCTCTTGTTAGAATGTATTTCTCCACTGACACCTTTGGCTCATGCCTTCCTAAAGGTTTTGATCTGTCAATTATCCTTTTTCTCACATAAAACCTGGCTTAAATCCCTCTCATCTTAAAAAAAAATCGACCTCTTTTGGTAGTGGGTTTAATAGGGGTCCCAGAGAGATATGTCCAAATCCTAACACTGGGCACCTATGAATGTGAACTTATTTGGAAATAGGGTCCTTGCAAATGTAATTAACTTTAGGATCTCGAGATGAGATCATCCTGGGTTAGACTGGGTCCTGAATCCACTCTTATAAAAGACAGAAAAGGAGAAGACATGCAGAGAAGAAGGTCATATGAGACTGGGGTTATGTGGCCACAAGACAAGGAATGTTAAGGATTGCCAGCAGCACCAGGATCTAGGAGACAGGCATGGGATAGATTGTCCCTCAGCCTCCTGAAGGAACACTTTTGCAGGCACCTTGATCTGGACTTCCAGCTCCCAGACTACCAGATAATACATTTCTGTTGTTTTAAGCCATGCAGTCTGTGGTAATTTATTATAGCAGGACTGGGAGAGACAGCTACACCCTCCATTCCATAAATGATTTCATTCTTTTGATTCCCTGAGAGAAGAGACTGTGTTCTCTTAGCTTGACTGTGTCACTGAAAGTGTGATCACCATAGTCATCATCTTCCAAAACCTACCCTATGATCTCATGTAACCTTGCTTACTGCCTTAAGGTCCCTATCTCCAAATATCATCACTGGGGGTCAACAAAGGGATTCCACAAATGAATTTAGGCTGGGGGGACACAAGCATTCATTCCCTAACAGTATGCAAAAAACTCCGTTCCTGGCATGCAGTAAGAGCTCCAAGTATGTCAGGTTCCTCACTACCACTCACTGATTCACTCAACAGTGTTTCCGTGAGAGTGTGGGAGTATGTCAAGAGCTGGGATAAAAATGTAGATCTGATGGAGTGTTCACCTTTAAGTCATTCCCAGTCTAGTCAAGGGGCAGATTCATTAACTGATGATGAGTGCAGGAGTCTATCTGTCCACCCCTGGTGGAAAGTGGGTGAAGAAGTGTTAGGAACAGATGACAACTCAGTTAAATCTTGACCAAATGGTAGAAACAGCCAGGTGAGAAGAGGAGAGTGTTCTAGGCTGAGGGAAAGGCATCTATGAGAGACCATGGCATGTTCTGGAACACCGAGTGACCCACTGTGTCCAGAGTACAGGGTATGCGTGTGGGAAATCAAACCTGGTGAGAGAGACAAAGACAGATGATCAAACAGTTCACACTCTAATCCTGAAAGTCTGGGGGAGCCATTGAAGTAAATTTAAGGCAGAAGGGTGACACATTCAGATTTACTTTCAAACACTACCTCTGGTGTTAAAAAAAAAAAAAAAAAAAAAAGCTCCACACTGGGTGTGGTGCATAAACAATGTATCCTGGAACACCAAAAAAAAAAAATATTATATTTAAAAAATAGCTTCATCACTTACTGTTTTTGGGACTCACGAAAATTACTTAATCGCTTTGTGTCTTATTTTCCCATCTGGTACGTGGAGAAAACAGATAACACTATTACCTCAGAGGGCTGCTGGGATGTGATTAAACAGTTCATTGTATGTAGAGCACTCAGGGTCTGACACATTTGATAGGTTCCATGAACATTCTTTGTTATCATTATTTTAATAAGAGTACTGTGGCAGCATAGGAAGCATTCAGAGTGGAAAGAGACTTATAGGACAGCTCCCTCAGGAAGCAAATGCAGTCATCCAGGTTCGAGATTGTGGTCCTTCCCTTGCACTCACTGTGTTCCAGACACAGCGGTCTCCTTCCTATTCTTCACCCCATCGAGCTCACTCCTACTTTTTCCCTTTGCACTTGCAGTTCCTACAATCCAGAATGTTCTTTCTCCCAGCTCTCTGCAGGGCTGGCTTCTCATCATTTAGTATTCAGCTCAAATGTAGTCTTTTCAGAGAGGTCTCCCCTGACCTTTGTAGCTAAAGTACCCACCCTCTTCCCATTCATCTGTCTATTTTTGTTTTTCTGATAGAAATCATCACTTTCTGAAATGGTATTTCAGATTTATGTGCTTATTTTCTTTGTCTTTCACTAGAACGTAAGGTATCTTGTCTGCCTGGTGTACCCAGAACAGGCTTGTTTATGGAGAGAAGGAATGGGTGAGTGACCACTTGAACAAGGAGATGGAGAGAGAAGGAGCTAATCTATGTGGGGTAGTCCCTGTACCCACTGCAGCCCACACGGCCCCTCTCCTGGGTACTGCAAACACCTCAAAACCTATAGCTCTGTCTTTATCTCCACCCAGTCAAGCACTTAATTCAAACACCCCTTCAGTGGGGTCAAGTTTGGTTCTCATTAAAACTCCCCAAAGCACCGAGGGCAGTGGCCATCCCCTAGCATGTCTTCCATCCCTTCTAATAGTAGTAGTGGCTCAGGGCGCCTGGGTGGCTCAGTTGGTTAAGCCACTGCCTTCGGCTCAGGTCGTGATCCCGGAGATCCGGGATCGGGTCCCACATCGGGCTCCTGGCTCAGCGGGAAGCCTGCTTCTCCCTCTCTCACTCCCCGTGCTTGTGTTCCCTCTCTGGCTGTGTTTCTCTCTGTCAAATAAATAAAACCTTTAAAAAAAAACCCAAAAACAGTGGTAGTGGCTCTAACCTTATGTCTTCCTCTTCTTACCACGACTCTTTTGCAAATCTAAAGAAGATTATGAACTCTCCCCAGAAAAACACATGTAGACACAACAAAATGTCTGCTAGCTTCATACCTCTTGAGGCCTATGAATGTGCAGTTTACATGTCTGCTCTTGGAACGCTGATCAGTCAGAATGTGTGCACTGACACTCGGCAACGGAAATGACACTTTGTCTATGAAGGTTAGTGAGGGCAGAAGTCACTGGCAAGGCTCGGTTCAGGACTGAATACAAAGAAGAGCGGAAGGGGTATTCGAGGCAAGAGAAAAAGCATGAATAAAGGCATGAGGGGGGGAATGTTAAGGTGACCTACTCGGAGAGCATGCTTGAGAGAATGGAGAAGTAGGCAGGAATATAAGGTAGTATCAAACATGACCTAGCACAGGAGGCAATGAGGAGGCTCTATACCTTTCTGAGCAGAGGAAAGATGTGAGGACAGTGGTGTTCAGACAAGTGGACACAAAGAAGAGAATAGAGAGGGGGACAGGAAACAGAAAGCCTGGCCAAAGTGGCTGATGGCAGCAGTTACGAATGGAAAGGCAGAAAAGAAACAGAGAAATGTTCTGGGAAGAAACAGCATTGGGTGAGGACAGACTAAGGGGTCTAGTGTTGGAAAGAGCCCAGGAGATGGGATGACCGGCCGAGCAGAGGGCAAAAGCATCAGTCATACCTTCCTCACAGGATGGTGGGCCACGCGTCAGACTAAAACCAGCACAGCTGTTCCTTTCACCAACCTTGAACCTACACCAGACACCAATGTACGCATTCAACACGCTGCCCAGAAAACCTGCAATGAGTTCTACCAAATTCTAGTAAGTGAAATGGACCCACAAGTAATGTTTCCAGAATATATATCAAAATGCCCACATGGAAAACATCTCAGAGAAGCTCTCTTTTAGCCACTGGTGCCCTGTGCGGAAGCTGCTTTTAATGCAAATCTATCTAATCATTAGTCACATTTCCCTTCCGTGTTGAAAGCCTTCTCAACCACGGCAGCCCTGATAACGCCTACCAGCATGGCTAATGGTTTTGCACAGCTCCACTTCACCGTCTAAAGAAGCTGTCCCCGGGGGTTCCCATGCATCTCCACACTGGGTAAAGGAGCACACAAGCATTTGAGGAGCCTTGTACGGGAGTCACTAGTCCCAAGCCTTCACGAGGGCACAAAGGTGTGTGACAACAGCAAGACTTCATCCAGATTCCCCCACATCAAAACTGCCCTCCAGGACCAAGCTGCACACAGCTGCAGGTAGAAACTAAGTGACTAGGTAACTGTATTGATCCTGGGATGATGCGAACTCTTTCAGTGTCTGAAACATTCTGCACGGTGCTCAATCATTTTAAGTGAAATTAGGCATGAACTTAAATTTGGGTAGGCGGTGGGTGGGAAGATCAAATCGCCCACTCCGTTAGATCAGCTCTCTAACTGGGAGCAATTAGAACAATGAATCACTAAATGTTCTGTGGAAGGCCAGATTCAGTAAAGACACTTTCAGACCAAGGTTGGAGCTGGAGGCGGGGACAGCCTTGACATTAGAATGGACGCCCACGGGACCCCAGCACCAGCCCCAGGCTGGCAGGATCAGTGTGAATTAATGCAAATCTGGAACTACGTAGTGGGTTCTGTCCCCACTGTCCTGTCCCAGAGCCTCCACCAGTCAGTGAGACATGCTGCCCAAACTTGTTTTGCTGTTTCTGGAACAAACACATTAAAAAAAAAAAATCAAATATGCAAGAAAACTTAAAGGCTTGCATATTCTTTTCACTTTTTTTTGGTGATCTTTGTTAAAATTCTCTTTGCATCCTCAAAAATGAACCACTTAGGGTTGTCAGGTACTCTGCTGATGGAAGTTACTGGTCTGTAGCCGAGAAGCCAGCCACCATAGATGAGTTCTTAATGGCAGATCTGAGGAATGTTTAAATCAAGTCATGGTTTGAGGCATTTACCAGTCCAGTATTTGGGGGATACACTTGATCTCCAAGATTTATCAGCACAAGAGATAGTGTTTTATTTATTTATTTATTTGTTTATTTATTTATTTAAGATTTCATTTATTTGACAGAGAGAAACACAGCCAGAGAGGGAACACAAGCAGGGGGAGTGAGAGGGAGAAGCAGGCTTCCTGCCAAGCAGGGAGCCCAATGTGGGACTCGATCCTGGGTCTCCGGGATCATGACCTGAGCTGAAGGCAGTCGCTTAACCAACTGAGCCACCCAGGCGCCCCAGAGATAGTGTTTTAAATCAGGTTTCTTATGCAAGAAGTTCGATAGTTCCCGATAGAAACTTCCATACTCACGCAGTCTGGATGGCCCGTGCCCCATCAGAACGCTGGACCCAGTTGTTTGTATTCTCTGGGCTCGAGATCTTGAGAGTTTTAGCTCACGGGTGACAAAGGTTCTATGTGAGAATGACCTGAGATTCTCCTAAGCAGCACGCTGTCATTTCTGGAGCTAACCTGGCCTCCCCCTTCAGCTTCATGTGTTTCAGGGCTGGAGAGAACCCCACTGAGTTAGTAGCCTTGTCTCTCCAGGTGGGAGCCCAGCCCTTCCTTTTAGAAACAGACCTGCAAGCTAAGGCCAACCAGACAACTTCTAGAGACAAGAGTGGGAGCAGCGGAAGTAAGGGGCCCAGTAAACACAGGCTCAGCTTTGTGTCTTTCTTCCTTCCACAAAAAGTGGAAGAAACATTGATTGATCACTTATTATGTGCCAATTTCTGTCTCACCCCTCAAGCCAGCTCTCTGATTTCATTTTGCAGTTAAGGAAACAGAGTCCCAGGGTTCTGTGTGCTTAATATACACGACACATTTAGCAGTTTGCTTCTTAAAAATCTTTTCTGGAGGGAGCAAATTGGCATCTAAAATGAATTCTTGGGTGCTCTGTGAGTATCGCCTCTCTTCACTGTTCCTGATTCCCATATGATACAAATAGAAATCAATTATTCTGCCGCCAAGTCCCTGACCTGACGGGCTCTGCCTAAGGGTGTTTGCCAGGGAAAGATGGACCAACACAATGTCTGAATGAGTAGAAAAGTGGCTCCAGAGTATGTGGTCAATTTTCCTACAGGCACGGATCAGGGAAATCCTTTAAGACCTGCGCGTCCCTCTCTGCCATAAAGGTGGTTGCCTGTGAGTCGGAAGCCGGGTGAACCACATGCCCTCGGGCTCCTGTGGTCTTTACTAGAATTCTGATTCTGTTTGGATCCTGGATTTGACAACAAAATCCAAATAAACCAAACCACCTAGCAAACGAACAAACATTTTACATATATGGTTGGTGGTTTCATCAATTGGCATTTAATAGTCTGACACATCCCTTTGCCAGGGGTCTAGAAAGAAACTTTGCTGTGCTGGGCTTTCTGCATCTAAAAGCAGAGGGATATGTACATTTTCCCTCATCTACCCCAGAGGATTATTGAAACAATAGCTTTCCAGCTATTTGAGCTTCTTACCAAGTGATGCTATTGGAATACAAAATGATTATTGGCATTGCTACTGTCAAATAGTTTAAAATTACAATACGAAAAGCAGGGCATATAGATCAGTATGTCAGCATCCTGCATAATGGAAGTTCAACTTGAAGTTAGTTGTCTTTGCATGCTCGGGTTCGATATTAAAGCATTCTTTTGATGAAAGCACTTTCAAGAGGCCAGATGTAGTCACCCTGCAAGAAGAATAATGAAGGGGCAAGAACAGACATGCACGGGTAACACCTGTGGAAAATGGATGTTTGAGCTCTCATTTCTTTAATGCATGTTTATATTACAAAGTCCCACCGTGGTGAAGTTGGGGGACTCTTACAAGTCTTTATTAAGTGCTTAATGTACAGATTTATGTGATTTGAGACTAGCTGGAAACAGATATGGACATTTCGCTCTGATTAGGGAAGCATTTTGATAGAAACTAAAAATGTGGTATCGATGAACGTTATTTCTTGGGGACAAATGTGATCTTTCCAGCCATTTAAGACCTGGCTCATGGGTTTCATTCTTGGGAGGCACCCTGGAGTACAGGCAAGAGCGGGGGCTCTGCAATCAGACACGCCTGGATTTATTTATTAGCTGTGGGACCTCAGGCACCTTGGTTTCCACCTATAAAATGGGGACAATAAAATCTACCTCAAAGGTTGTTGTGAAGATCACATAATGTAATGTGTATAAAGAACCCAGAACCAGAGTAGGCACTCGTTAAAAATTATTCCTGTTCCCTGCTGTTTGGCACGTTTCAAGCATCTATGTTGTTCTTCAAATATAGTCCATAGACTGGCATTAAAAAAATACCTGGTTTTGAACACTTGAATCTAAACGCTAGGCAAGCCGGAGGTTCTTTTCTTTTCTATACACAGCGCACTAAAAAAGATCTTCTGCAATATTCCCGTAATTAGGACAGGCCTATTCAGTTTGAAAACTAATCAGAAGAAGTGTCACAATATGAATCCGGGACATCCCTAAATGGTGTCTAAATTCCCAGGGACATCCGGCAGGCAGAACTTAAATGCTTACTTCAATCCCTCGACGGTGTCTTTATGACGTTCTTTCTCTGAGTCCTGAGATCATTCTAATTCTTTTCTCTTGGACCACAGAAGTCCTGCACAATTTCTGTTCCTTTTATCCTACGGATGGAACTGCACTTTTAGACTCCTTCTAATGACCGTCTAGAAAAGAAGGAAAAAGGTGGCATGAAGAATGGGGGTGGGTCGGGTGGGGAAACTCTGAATGGGTTTGGCACATCACCCTGCACCCCAGAGTCTGTTCTGGGCCATGCCGTCGGCCTCCAGCGAGCCGAGGGAAGTGGAGCCTCTCACCTCTTTGGCAATAATAAGTCACTGTCCTCCCTAAATTTTCTTGCCTGGGGTGGCAGAATCAGCCCGGCAAGCCTTGATAATGAAAGTCATAGTATCAGGGCAGTGTTTTCTTTAACAATTATTTGGTGGCCCCAGATGAGTCGGATTCCTGTAGAACACGAGGTCCCCTCTCTCAGTGACTTGAAGGAGTCTTGCATTAGTTGGAAGGAGCAGCAGAAGTGGGGGGAGTGGAACAGAGGCCCTAAGAGAGAGTCAGGGAAATGACCTTCCAAATATATTCTCCTTAGAATATCTTGCGAAGTTATGAAAACTATGGTGGAGTAGGGGACCAGTCACTTTTTTCTAATCCTGGCTAGAATCCTCACTTATTATATTATCTCAGGACTTTGAGATGATATAAATTAATTTCACCATTAACTTTTCCTTTTCTTACAATGTGGCCAATGGCAACTAAGAAAAAATTTATAAAAACGAGAGATAAAAATTCAAAGAGATTCAAAACATACTGAACATGCAAGTTCTAGAATTCAATTTCTAGGTATTTTCAAAAAGGACACATTTATGTGAAAATTAGAAAAAAACCTAATGTTGACATTGACATTAATTTAGAAAAGATGGAAAGAATGAAAGCACAGCCCATTTTATACTAAACCAAATTAATATTATTCCGAAGACTGTACAAATATATGAACAGATGCAAATGTTGTGTATATAATAATATTAAGTACAATATCATTTTCTAAAAACCTTCTCTTACTGAAACACATCAAGAAGTTTTAAGAAATGATACTTCTTCCTCTGATGCAGAAGTATGTCTAGTTAACATAGGAGCAAGTAGGATGAAGAATTGCTTTGGTCTCATGCTATTTTTAACACCTAAATTCCCTGTTTGGATTCTCTTAGGTAGGGACACATGGCTTCTTCGAATAGTTCTTTGCAAGCATGCCTGCTTTAATCAGAACGCTTGTGCAATGCGTGAACTTAGCTGTATCAAACGGAGGCGACATGCAGTGTAGACACTCCCAGTAATTTGTTTGATGTGGACCCTGAGCAACTGCAAACGCTAACTTAAAGCACATTGCTGTCTGTACTTGGGAAGGAAAAGGCTAGCGCTTCCTGGGCACTCGGCACTTACTTTTCAAGAAATGGAAGAAATAAAGTGGCCACTTTTATAAGTTTGGACATATTTACAGCATTGCTTTATTTTCTTAAAGCATAACAGCATCCATTCATCACTTGAGGGTAACAAAGCAGTAACCTGATATATGACAAATATTACGAGCTTAATGGCTGATGTCCATTCCCGATGGGTCCTGCTCACTCTACGGAGGAGATTGGCACTGAAGGATTACTGAGCAAACAGAGCACCTGAAAAAACTTGCACTCCACAATCTGTCATCAGGGCTCTGATCGAGGGCATTACCTGAGAACAGCGGCTCTTATCTGAAGCTGCAAATTGCTGCCACTGCCAACAATTCTCAACAAAGAGCGGGGGTTAGGGAAGGCTGAGCTGCCGGGGGCACCCCCTCCCTGTAGCCCACCCCCTTGATGGATCACCTGAGCCCCAGCCCCACCCCACCTCTGAAACTGGATGGCCACGGCAACTGAGGACAGGTACCCCACGTCTGTATGTGTTGAAAAACAGAAAGGCTCCAAACATTCTCCTGCTAATACAATCACATACTTAGCGTTTAGACTGCTCTTTAAACTCACAACCGACTATGGAATGTATCCGTGCATATGGTTAAGACCGTGATGGAAATCTTTGGATTCTATCAATATTGAAAGTATGTGCTTTGTTGTCATCTATCTTTCTTCTCCTTCCCTAAGAGGACCTCATATCCTTGAGAACTAAACTTGTCACACTGGTTTGATCCTCATGAGAAGTAAGTCACGGCTTTCTCTTTAGTTGTTTCACTCATCTAGAAAAGATCAGTTTTCCAACCAGGGGGGTTTATGGCTTAATGGACTTGTCAAATTATAAATTCCAGGGGAAAACAGGATTTTTGGAGTTTTGGTTTTACCCCTTTCAGTGTGTCTGCAACCAAATAAAATTTCTATAGCTTTCCTAGGAAAAGATATTTGCTTAATGTTGCCTTGTTGTTATTGTTTCCTTGTTGGATTTTATTTCCATTATGTATTAACATTTGGCTTATTTGTTAAGGTCTGCTCAATTTCATTTATGAGCTGATATGTATGATACATACAAATACTAACTTTATAATAGAAATAAAAAAAGCTTCTCAGGAAGTTGAAGGATTTGGAATTAAATACTGACATTGTATCACTGTGATAATCTCTCATCAATAGTTAAATCCAGGGGAATGAATAATAGTCATTTGATGTTGAAGTTCTGCTGCTGATAATGTTTTGCTTAAACTATTTCATAGTTGTTTTTTGGTGGGGGGGGTAGTGTGGGCAGAGCAAGTATCTTCAGGGGAAAAAAGAACAAAGGTTATATTGAAGAAGGAACATGACACGTCTTTTTAAGAAAACCGGTGGGAATTTGATGCTAATATGCAGTCATTATACTTTCATTTTGCTAGCACCTTTCCTCCTGAAAAAAATTATTTCTATCAGTCTTTGTTAAAGAAACTATCAAATAGTTGATTTAAAAAAAAAAGTAAAGGCAAGTGCAAAGTACTATTTCCGAGATTTAAAGATGAGATCTGCAACTTCATAGGGTGGCATTTAACATCTCCTGGTCTTAGCACCTAGAATTGTTTTTGTCAAATTTTCTTTTTGAAGTGTGGCGGCATCTTAGGGTATCAGTATATTTACAGCAACAATTCTAAGGTAATAAGCATAATAATAATTATGAACTAGCTCAAAGGAAATGTCCAAACCAAAATAAATCATCATTGTCAAGGTTTCAAATCTGTGCAAAAATTTCAAGTTTTTCTAAATTCAAATTTTGAGGGCTTTTGTGCACTATTCTCTTTAAATCTGTCAATTATCTATCGCTCTCCTTTGGCCTTTGAAATTCTGCCACATCTGCTCTTGCCAGGTAAAATGCTGAATTTATTCTGCTTTAACTCACAGAAAAGGGGGGAAAAAAACTACAGAAAACTATGGATTCGGTGCCATGAATCCCCCAAATTCTTTTGCACATAAGCCCATACAGGATATTCAAAATGGTCTCTGTTCTGCTCATATTTTAAACAGACAGTTCACTCAGTAATGGATTATTGAGAATTTGTATTCTCCAAAAATACTGCAATACTTTTGAGGGTGCAAAAATAAGTCCTCTGTTATAAAATTCACAAAATAATGTGCTCTGGGAAATCTGGTTTAAGATGAAAGGTTAGCCAGCACACACAATTGCACAGTGATGATTGCCCTATGTTTTGAAAAATAAACTTTTCAAAGCAGGAATTTGGGAAGGTTGGACTATTATACAACTACATATATCATAGCATCATGGTACTGGAAAAAGGGGATGGGTATAGTCAAATTCTGTATTACATCTTCCAAAGACAGTATTTCAGTAATAAAAGGAACATGTTATATCAATTTTCATTTAATAATCAGAGTTCAAAATTCAACGCAGCAAGAAATACCACCAAAAGTTCCGTCCTTCCTTTTTTTTTTTAAAAGATTCAAAATAAATAGCAAGAAATTAGCAAACCTAAGCAAATAACGGCAGGCTTTAAAACTACTGTTTATGCTTATATTGGAATGGTTAATCTAACTGAACCATAGCATATTTCTAAGAGGATCCTCCCAGAATCATTTAAATCTAAAAATTTTTATAGAGTAAATTAGGCTGCAAGTTGCTAATTAAGAAATAAGCCTCTTTTCAAACTACGGTATTCCTATTAGGTAACACTTTATAAATGCATACATTACTTTAGATGTAACTTAAAACTATACCACTAAATCACCTTTCATGGAGAAATACTCTGTACTTTACAATAAGATTCTTGCTCATTGTTTTTTTAACTTCCTCCATCTAAACAAAAACACTTTACTCACCTTTTAAAGTCTAGAAATTTCTTTTACAAATATCACTGAAAGCCTCTAGGTTTTAGCAATTAATATCTATGGAGAAAAATCTGGCTTAATTATGGTTCTTCGCTCCACCAGCAGCCATTTTAAACAGAAAACTGGTTTAGTTGTGTTGACAATCACATTTTAAACTGATTCTTTCCAGATGAAAAGATACTTTTTCAAACAATGTAATAAAAATGTAAACTCAGCTGTTTCACAGACATAAAAGTGATTTATATCACATGTAACTGTGCTCGTGGAGTTTTTCTCTTTGCACAATGGAAGTTTTATTTTAAGGAAAAGTTAATAATTAACAGCTAGGAAAATCCCACAATGCAAAGAAGTCAATTATAGGGGATTAACCAACCCCCTTTGCTCTCCCACAAAAATCAGCCAATAAACCTGGTGAGAAAACAATGTGATATTTAAAAATTAAAAAGAGTCAACATCAGGATGGTCCTTGCCTTTGGTGGGGGCCAGGTGAGGTAGTGAATGGAGGGAGGGACCAGGAGGCTTCTGGTAGCTGAACATATTCTGGGTTTTGGTCTGAGCACTGCATACACGGGTAGCCAGCTTGTGAAAACTCACTGCAACTGTATGCTTATGTGTACTTTCTGTATGAGACTATACTTCAACGAAAACTTTCAAAAAGAGATTACGTATCATTTTTAAAAAATGATAGCATGAAAAAAAAGTAGTATAACTAGATAAGTACTTATAAATACTTGGAGATAGAGTGGGGCCATCAGCTATTCACCCCATAGAACTCTTATCAGAGGACCAAAAATCATGCTGGTGGCTCATGGGATGAGTCCCATACCAGCCCTAAAGGAGCAAAGACTAGGGTCATATTTTACACTCTAGGAGAGAGGAATATGTGTGAGAGAGAAAGAATGTATCTGAGAACTCATAGCTGCAATCTCCACAAAAACATGATCTTTTGAAGAGACTTTAACAGAGGCCCATAAAATTCATGTTTCTAGCAGAATTTTGCAATGGCTGTGAGTCTGTATTTTGTACATCCAGTTCCCAATTATTCCTGTTAATGGGAGGCAGGCCACACGGGTAATTGAAAACCCACAGTCAAGGGCTGGAACACACCCCTCCTCCATCAAAATGGGGGTCAAGTATTAAATAAATAGAAAAATTGGTCTCTGTTTAAATTGCTAATAAACTGTGAAATGTCCAAAGTGCAGGCAACCGCAGGGCAAGCGGAGGGCACCATCCAGCTAGTAATCCCTTGAAAAAATTCTAGAATTGGACAGATGAAGTAGATACCTTTATGCAGCAAAAGTTTAGCTTTGTACATCTGCTCTGTGAATTCTGGTATTTAAAACTTTGACGTTTAATCCGTCGGCACCCAAATGTTTACTATTTCCATTTTCTCAATGTGATATTTCTTCTGTCGTTAAAAAATCGAAAGCCATGTGTAGGATTAATCTGTGGTACCATGCACTCTGAAAGAGTTCTCGTTGTCCTCCACCACCAGCACTTCCATCAGAGAAAAAATAATTCTACCACAATCACCGTTCCCACCACACCCCACCCCTCACAGCTTGAAGGCAGGCAGTCACCACCAGTTCTCTCCTCCTAAAACTCCTCTTTCCTGTTCTGATTTACCAACCCTTGCCTTTCTGTGGTGCACTTACCCTCTGAAATGGGGTCTTATTCTGGCTTTATTTACTTTTTTTAAAAAAAGATTTTATTTATTTATTTGACAGAGAGAAACACAGCCAGAGAGGGAACACAAACAGAGGGAGTGAGAGAGGGAGAAGCAGGCTTCCCACTGAGCAGGAAGTCCGATGTGGGGCTCGATCCCGGGTCCCCGGGATCATGACCTGAGCCGAAGGCAGTCACTTAACCACTGAGCCACCCAGGCACCCCTATTTACTTTTGTTTTTCAAGTCTGAGCAAAGTAAAAATATCTTTAAGCATACACATATGTCCGCATGTTCAGCTCGAATAAAACTGAAAGGTCTGGATACAAACAGGCAACGGGCGAAGATACTGTGACTACTTCTTTGTACTGTGTGGAGAATGCAAAAGAATTCCTTCATAATTGGAAATCTCCGACACAGCTGTATTCTGAGGGAAAACAGAGGCAGAGTGTGAGGGCATGGGGGCAGCAGAGATAGATAAGCGAAGTCCCTGACGGGAAAATCTGAATAAACAGAGTCAGCACAAGAACCGCGGGTTCACACTTCCAAGCAGCCAGGAGGCTAACATGCTATTTTCTACCGCACAGTCATCCTGAAGAGGAAGGAGCTTCTTCCCATTCCTCTTTACCCTCTGTCTCCCTCCTCGACCCCAGAAGATGCACAAAAAGTCCCTCAGCATGAACACCAGGATGGTCTCATGCCATGTTATCTGCAGTTAGAAATTAGGGTGAAGCGGAAGCAGAAGTATATGATGAACCCAAAGTTAATGGACCAAATGTTTTCAGGATTATTTGTGTACATCCCCAGGGTCAAATTCAGTCCTCAGAAGTCCACGTGCAGTTTCCATAGAAATAACTATAAATACTAAGCAGGAAAAAAAAAATAGCTGCAGTCAGTCTTTTTCTCTGTATTGACACATGGTCTTTATTCTCTTCTGGCTTTATCTCTTGAATGGCAAGTTTTGGCTTGGTTTTATTTATGCAGTGGAACTTCATCAACTCACACACACCTTTAAGAGAACCAGACTAAAATACTCATTGTGGGGATCAGTAAAGAACTAGAAAAAACTTGGTAAGAAGAAGAAAATCAAAGAAGGTCATGAAACATATTTATTTTATTGGGCTATTAAAAAAATACAGACCTGGAAAGTGAACATGATGTAATCTCAAAGGCAAATAAATAGTTGACAGAGATGGAAGTGTCAATCAGCAAGCATCGAGGCAAAGGAATAAAAAATGTCCGTGGCCAAGGCGAGTGTCGATAAAACACCACACGGGCAACGAATGCATACAATTAGGGGCAGGTGCACAGAGCGTTAACAGGGAGTAGAAATGAGTAGGAAGTTGTTTCCTCGTTAGTACTGTTCACTTTTCCATTTCTCTCCAAGAGTGTTTTTACTTCCACAAAAGAAGAATAAAATACAACCTTTACTTTCAATAAAGTTTTAATAACATGAATTGCAATGAATCTTTTAATAGACACACAACACCAATATGTAATATGGTGTAATATGTTTCAGGCTGATTAGAAAATATGATTATGTAATGAATTAAAAATTTAATTGTAGAGCTCCTTATTGATGATGTATATAAACATCTCAGTAAAACAAGACTCTTCCAGGTAATAAAAACTAAAGGTTTGTTTATGTTGATGACTCAGTACATAAAATTGACTAAAAAAACCAACAATATAAGAATCTCACAAATTTCAAATAATCCAAATTTTAGTTCCAGTGAGAACTTGTGCATTTACTGCATTTGTCTTTAGCCTACACCATGCTTGCATTATTGGAGGCCACTAGACCTTTCTGGTGGAAACTTTATTTACTACGACTTTGCGAATCAAGGGGAAATGAGTGAATTCCCAGGCCACCGTGTATGACTATAGCTTATTATAATCACTTTAAAGATACAATAAAAATAATCTATTTAAATTGCTTTTTGTTACAGGGGCTTTGAGGGAAACTGCCTTCTTATAAACAAAATTAGAACATGATTTTAAAATGCTGCTGAGTGGTATATAGCTTAGAAAATGATTTTAACTTTGCTCTTAAGTCCTAAGGATCATAAATAAGTGGTCAGTTTGGTCAATTTAAGCTACAAGTAAACCAGTTCCATTCTGAGCAAAATTTTGCTTGGGGCAGGGTTTTCTTGTGTTACATGATTCCTTAGGTCAAGTTCTGAGCTCACCTTCTTGTGGTGAGAGTACAGCACACCTGTACCACAATCCTGCTTGCCCGACAGATCCTAACAAAGTCCCAGGCATCTTAGAGAGTGTAAAATAAAATGTGAATCACTTAGATTTAGTGTGTCATTAGAAGTCTTTGGTTTGGGTTTTAAAAGAAGGGTGGATTTACGAGAGAGTACTTGTTTCCTCTAGTTTTCTAGTCAGAGAAGCCCAAGACTGAGGAAGAGTTGGTTGGTTGATTGATTGATTGATTGATTATTTCTCTCTCTCTCTTTCTTTCTTTCTTCTTAAAAGATTTTCTTTATTTATTTGACAGAGATAGAGATCACAAGTAGGCAAAGAGGAGGGCAGAGAGAGAGAGGGAAGCAAGCTCCCTACCGAGCAGAGCCCAATGTGGGACTCGACCCCAGGACCCTGGGACCAGGACCCTGGGACCATGACCCAAGCCGAAGGCAGAGGTTTTAACCCT
Organism: Spilogale gracilis; assembly: GCA_004023965.1. NCBI lineage: Eukaryota > Metazoa > Chordata > Mammalia > Carnivora > Mephitidae > Spilogale > Spilogale gracilis. The sequence continues at coordinate 95,188 of PITA01000233.1, forward strand.
CTGAGCCACCCAGGCACCCAGGCACCCCAAAGAGTTGATTTCTAAAACTGAGGCTGGTGTGGTGAGACCCACAGTGTGGTTACATGAAGTGTCTGTGCGGTGCGAGTCACAAGCCTGAAAGAAGCCCTTCTTGGGACAATGGTAGCCGCCAGCTGTTTGCACTCTGAGATTCCTGTCAGCAACCCAGAGGAGCCACCGGGAGGCAAACTCACAGAGTAAGTCAGACAACTACCAAGTCAGCGGCACCATAAACTGTGCCTGAAAACTCAGTAGGCAGTTCGTGCAGCCTGGCCTAGTGGGCGTGGGGAGGAAGAGCAGATCTGCCCAGAAGTGGCGCAGCACGTACATGAAGCCCTCAGAACAAGGGCAGCCTAAATGCCAAGGAGCCGCGGGAAGTGTGATAGAGGACAGTGGTGTCTGGTCAAGGGAGGAGATGCTTTTCCTTCTTTAGGGAGAGTTAGCACCGTGTAAATCAAAGAAGGGCCTACAAGTCTCTAGGTTAGCTCTCAGGAAGAGGTAGTAAATTGATGCCCTAGGAACAAAATGAAAATTCCACAGACACCATAACTGCCAATTTACTTTGGCATGATAACATATTGTAACACTTTAAAATTGAACATGATAAAAAATTAAGTCAGAGAATGACAAGTATTGTTTAATCTCACTTATATGTGGACTCAGAAAATAAACTCAAAGAAACCAAAAATAAATCTAAAAAAACCCACAAAAAACGTAGGTAGTTGTCACCACCACGGACATGATGCAGAAAGAAATTAAAAATAAATCAAATCTGTTAAGAAATAAATTATGTGTTCCATATAGTAATAAAGAAATAGTATGTTATTTTCTTTTAGGAAAAGGACCAAATCCATTTTTCGACAGATTTAAAAATTTTAATCTAGTTCAGTTGAGTTCAACAAACATTTGTTGAATTTGGCCTAAGATTCAAGCACTATGTTGGGTCCCAGGGACATCAAGATAGCTGTGAAAGGATCCGGACCCTTGAGTAGCTCACTGCTGCCCGGTCGCGACATGCTAATTAGCTTTAGGTACATAGTTGGTGAAAGATCGTCAGCTGCTGCAAGATTCTGACAGCCTCGGAATTTCTCAGGTCTACCCGCATGTATGATACGTAGCACACTTGCACAAAAACCCACCCGTCTCCACAGGGACATCTAGCTCTGGGGGTGAAATTGAAAATTGAGTTATGTGAATGTTCACATATCAGCTCTGTCAGGAGATACACATTTTTGGGGGGGGGGAGAGCTAGTGCAGTTTAGATAGCTGCCTTGAGGCGCTGGAGGCAGCCAGTGAACCTGGTTTGTATTTCTAGCTGTGCAGCCACTCCTTAGCAAGCGACCTTTAACAAGTTGCCTAATTTTTTCCTCCCATTTATTTTAATCAACCTAAAATAGAATCAGGACCTGGTGGGGGTGGGGAAGTATGGTACAGAGAGCAGAAGCGATAGCTGGGATAAGTTAGAGGAGTATAAAATTCCCCTTTATTTTTTGGAGGAAAGATGTAGGAAAAGAGTTACTAGTGGGAATTATAACTAATTTCAAGTTTAAAAAAGTAAAGGGAAGTATCTTAGTCTAACAATAATTTGGTGAACTATTTTTAATCGAACAGATCATTTCCAAATAGGTACTATTTCTACTTAAAGAATTGCTTATTTTTTGAAAACCTTCAAATGTCTCATTTAAAATAAAGACAAAAATCTAATGCTATTGATATTTAGCTCTAAGTGAAACTGAAAAACAATTTAACAGTTTAAAATCAGTTTTAAAACAGTTTAGGGCAGTCTGTCCCCATTCCCCACCAACAATGATGAAAAATAACAAAAACAAAAAACAAGACCAAAGAAATTTGAGAGCGCTTATTATATGTAAGTTATAGGAAACGGTAGAAAAGACAGGTGATATGATAAGCAGTGTGGTTAAGATTTTGCCTTATTGTTATCTAGAGAGTTTGCGTGGCCCACGTAAATTCTGTGGCAATGAATCTCTAAACGGTAGCATCTTCCTCTTCAAAGTTTTCACTTACTTCAACCCCCCCCCACCCCGCCTGCTGTCATAAAACATTATTTGGGGTAGCAAAGTAGAAGGGAGTGAGCAAGCGTTAAAGAAATCAACACAAAAATTTTTACGTAGTTGATCCCAAACCTCATTTGAAAAGTCTGAATAGGATGAATAGGTTTTCTCTATTCACTAGTTTCTCTTAATCCTCAGTCCAAACATTTGCCCCAATAAACATTAGATTATTTTTATGTTAGCTATAAAGCTGTCAGTCCTCAATAAACAGATACACTGCTGGTGGTTTTACCTTTGCTGTCAAAGAATTGTCAATATGCATACTGGTTCTTAAACTAAAACAAACACACGGGAAAAGATGTGTCAAATAGAAGCACGCAGCAGAGTTTAATAGGAGGCTGCTGAAATCCTAAATAAATGATAGTCCAAAGAGAGGATGGTGATCAGAAAGAAGTTGGGTATTCTGTGATACAGGCAATGCGTTGTTAGCGCCTTGCTGTCTCCTTAATGGAATGCTGTAATCTCTCCTACTCAGGTAAGCCAGACCCTCACTTTAGTGTGTCTCAATTAAATTTTATGTCTGATGTATCCATTTGTTGTAGAAAAAGAAACAAGCTCAATGAAAGGAACACTTTGAAGATTTTTATTTCCTATGGGGATAGTTTACTTCTGTCTGGCAAGTCCCTTCTGAGTTTTTGTGGTTTGTTGTCCTGTGATTAAGAATGATTATACAAGAGATGAGAGGAGATATGGAGGTATGGAAAATACAAATCTATTTTCTGGTTGAGTCTCTACCATTTTTGCAGTCACTTTTCAAAGGATTTTTTTCCACCAAGGCTAATAGGATCGTGTGACTGAGACAATAATTCTTTCTCATACTGTTATTTCACTGCAGAATTAAGCTTTTAGAAGGCCAAGGCTGTGCCTTTTTAATGTACTCTCTGTGTTGCTTAACAGAAGGCTGTGTATATATGGGCAGCCACTAAATACTATTTTCTTGGTGAGTTACAAGTGTTCTTTTAAGGTTAGCAACAAAACAGCATAAATACAGAAAAGAGAGAGAAATCTGTTCTTAGCTGGGATAATGTTGTTTGTCCCCCATCTCTTACATCAAACAGCTATGTAAACTTTAGGGAAGTGGGTCTAAAACCAGAGAGACATTAAGAAATACTTAATAAAGTGACTGTCCACTATCACAAAAGGAGCTGTTCTTTTAATTTTGTGCATTTTAATTCTGTTTGAAACGCAGCTCTTCTTTCTAGAAAGAAAGGGAACAAACAAGCAAGCAAAGGAACAAAGAAAGGATCCTTTATATCGAAGGGTCCGAAACAAGAGATTAAAATAGGATGTGGGGCAGTTACAAATGTTACCTAGTTGAACAAAGAGTTTGAGGAAAAGAGAGCTGAAGGCAAATATATTGGGAATATTAAGGGCCTGATGAATACTCCCTTTGTTCTGTGTAATAAACGGATGATCTTCCCTGCCAAGGCTGAAAGAAATGGATTTCCCAAGGAATGTCCCATCACTGGAGAAGAGATCTGCCATCAAAAGCCATCATGCTCTGAGGAGGTGTAGCAAAAGAGATTCAACATTTAAAACAAATGATGGGGTAAAGGAAGAAATGAAGACAGGGATGTAGAAAAGGTAAAATGTCAGTATCCTGAGAATGAGATCCACAAACATGAAATGAGGAAACGGAGAGTGTCAACTTTAAGCCCATGTTTTGTATCTTGGGGCCTTGGGCAATTTGGAGTTCAAGGAGAAAGATGGGACAGTCTGTTCATCATGGTGTTGTTTCTTATATGTCAAACATACATAACAGAGCCATGCCAAGATACATCAAGTAGTATCCCCTTGTCCAGAAGGAACATCTGCAAAGATGGAAAGGTCACGTTACAAGAAGAGTTCAGTGCCCTGGCCCATGTCACCAAGCAACCTGGCTTCTCAACTTTTCATTTATTTTCTAAGATTTTCAACTGGCCAGTCAGCCAAAACAGAACAATTTATGTTTCTTGAAAGAGTATTTTTTTTAAAGTAATGTAGGGGTAAAGATCTAGACCCAGATCATATGGGTTTAAATTCCTACAACCTATGAAACATTACACAAGTTACATAAACGTTTTGGCCTTGACTGATGCATCAGTAAAATGGGAAGAACAATGGCTCCTCCCTACCAGGCTGTTGTGAGAAACAGAGTCAGTGTATGTAAAGCACTCAGCAAACTGCCTGGCCCCTGGCAAATTAGGATTATTTTAGTTGCTTAAGATGAATATTTAAACAATTATTTTAGTTGCTTAAGATGAATATTTAAACAATTTGCTGATGATTTCTCTCAGCAAAAATTTTTGTTGTTATTATTATTATTTCTGTACTTATTCAATCAATGAATTACAATATGGAGTACCTACTACCACAATGTAGTCAGACAAAACATGTGCCATCATATTTAAATATTCATAAGACAATTAAGAAGTAACATGCTGACAATATAACATATGGGCTGTAAACCCACCTACTGAATTCTTATTTTCAGCTCTAGTATTTTTCAAGATTTCCATTTGAGCCTTTAAAAAGCAAAAGATTCATATCTCTGGTGAAATTCCCCATCTTTTGCTTCAGACATATTTATTGTATCTTTTTTAAAAGGTATCTTATCCATCAAACATCTTACATATGATCCAGAAATTTCACTTCTGCATACATACTCAAAAAAGGTAAAAGCAGGGATTTGAAGAAATATTTGTACACCCATGCTCATAGTAGCATTGTTCACAATAGCCAAAGGGTGAAAACAACCAAACTATCCACTTACATTGATGGATAAACACAATATGGTATATACATACAATGGAATATTAGTCCTACACAGTACAACATGGATGAATCTTGTAGACATTATACTAAGTGAAATAAGCCAAGCACAAAAAGACAAGTATGATTTCCTCTTGTACACAGTACCTAGAGTAGTCAAATTGAGAGACACAGAAAGTAGAATGATGCCTTCCAGGGCTTGGTGGGGGGGGGGAGGGAAGAAATAGAGAGTTACTGTTTAGTGAGAATACAATTCAATTTGGGAAGATTAAAACATTCTAGAGATGGATAGTGGTGATGGTTTCACAACAAAGTGAAAGTATATAATGTCACTGAAATGTATACTTAAACATGGTTAAAATGGTAAATTTTATGTTATGACAATAAAAATTAAATAAATTTAAAAAATCACCATCTGATAATTCCCAAATTTGAGTCACTTATTGTTTCTGTGTGTCTTGACATTGGTTCTTCTGTCTTTTCTCCCCGAAGACCCTGTGATTTTTTTAACTGAAAATTGGGAATTGTGCATTAAAAAAAATTCCAAGATCCTCTGGATGATAGTATTTCCCCCCAAAAGAGGAATAAATGTTCTCCTAGCAAACAGATGGAATATAGCAGATCACTTTTATCTTGCTGAAGGTTGGACTGAGGCTTTGTTAGAAACAATGTTTTTATATTTCACCCTTATTCCAAGGGCAGAGTCCTTCCTCTTGGATGCGGACATTCTGAGGCTCACATGAAAACCTCTTGTGTTTCTCCTCTACCTGGCTGGGTTTGAAGTCCAACCAGCTTGTCTCCCCAGCATCATGGGACTGTGGAACTTTCTATTCTTCTCTGTAGCCTCTCAGCTTTTGGTTTTGTTTTGCTTTTTGCTGGGTTTGTGGGAGATTTTCCTGTTCACGTGTAGCTTAGGAGTTGGCAAATGCCTCAAGGGGAAATTCCATGAACCCAAAGTTCACTTCTGTCTCATTTCCCTCTTCTCTGGGATCTGTTGCTTCTCATGTCCCAGCCAGATGATAGCTCTGTAAGCCAATCTCCCACTTCGTTCCTCCACTAAGACTTGGTCTGAACTCCCTCCCTCAACCCATCCCAGAAGACTTAGCAAAAAGGAAAAAGCCCAGGTAAATGAACAGTTCACCGAAGTGGGCTTCCTTCCCTCAGGTCTTGCAGCTCTTTGCAAGTTCTGCCCTGCTTTGATGACTCTCTAATGCCTTCAAGAGTAGTTTTGTGTATTTTGTCCAATGTTTGTAGTTGCTTTCAGCAGGACAGTTGTTCTCATACAAACTACGCTGATTTCTAGAACCAAAAGTCTAATAGTCTTTTAAGATTCTAATAGAATCTGTTAATAGAGTCTTTTAAGATTCTAACTTTTCATTTGCCTCTGATTATATTTTAAACATTCCCTTGCTTTTACTTTAATTCATCTTCTAACCCTAACCCTAACACAATGGCAAATATTGACCAGAATATTTTGTTTTTATTTATACTGTTCTGGGTTCCTGTGCTTATTAAAGCCCAGGCAAGCAAGTGTCCTAAGTACAGTGGTGAAGACTGAACACATTCTAAGCAATGGGGGTAGATATTTTGTCTTCACTTGAATATTCATCAGCCCTTCAGTTCCCCTATCTAAACCTGACAATACTTGTCAATGGTGAGTCCCCTGAATCTAAAAAGTCAATGTCTAAAGCCAACTCCCTACCTTCAGACGTCTTTGTGGCCCTCAAAAATATTCTACTATCTCCTGAGACTGGAGATAGAGGTAAATGATCATCTTTAGAATTTCTGTTTTAAGGATACCACCAGAATCATACATTTTTCTTGGTATTTATTTAGATTTGACTATATTTATTTTCTATATTAATGTGGCCAGAATAGCTCGGTATGTGCAACTAGTAATCATTCAATTAAAGTCAGCCAATATAACTTGGATGATGATTATATATAAACAATTGTGTGTTTGGAAGCCCTAAAGAGATTTTATCAGGGCTCCACACATTTAAATAACTGTGAATAGTTACAAGTGATTAGATACAATATAAAATAATAATAATGGAACCAGTTAACCATTATTGTGTGCATACTTAAACACCATCTATCACACTAAATGCTAGCAACATGGTATTGTAGTTACTACTATCCCACCCAACAAATAAACTGAAATATATGACATTAAGCAATTTCCCCAAGGTCTCCAAATTTATATGTGGGATTCTAAGCCAGGTCTCTCTGATTCTGAAGAGAAATGTTGTTATGGAGGAAGAAGATTCCATCAGAGAACAGACAGAGAAAATTATTTCCATTTTGGGTAATGAGAGAAGGCCTTAAAGAGAAGGTAGCATGAAAACTGGTTATTTATGGATGACCAGAATTACCAGAACTGGGCAAAACAAAAAAATGGCATTCTGAGCTGATGAATATGCATGAGAAAAAGCACAGAGAAAAATGGTTTCAGGAGCTCTAATTGGTCCAGAATGGCTTGACCACAACATGCATGCAATGACACTAGGTAAGACAATGCTTGAAAGACTCAAAAAGCAGACATGGAGAACTCTAAATGAATACAACTTGAAGGGTCTCTGATTTGTTTTAGTGTATTTTCCATCATAATTTCTGTGGGCCAAGCACCTGGGCATGGCTTAGCATGTGTCCCTGACTCAAGGTCTCTCATGGGATTGCAGTCAAACTATCAGCTGGGCCTGTGGTCTTATCTGGCTCACTCAGGTGGTTGTGGGTAGGAAGGCCCTCAATTTCTCATTGGTTATTGGCCAGAGCTACCCTAAGTTCCTTGCCACATGGGCTCCTCTATAGGGGAGCTTCCTTAAGAGCAATAAAATTCCAAGAAACAAAAAGAGCAAGAAGAGTAAGAAGGGTCTACCAAGATGGAAGCCAGTTTTTTGATACACTAATCTCAGTGGTGACACCTCATCATTTCTGCCATAGTCTCTTCACTGGAAGAGAATCAATAAGCCCAGTTTAGAATGATGAGAGACTATGGACTCTGGGAAACAACCTGAGGATTTCAGGGGTGTGCAGTGAGGGGATGGGGTATCCCAGTAATGGTTACTAAGGACGGCATGTGTTGTAATGAGCACTGGATGTTATATGCAAATAATGAATCATGAAACACTACATCAAAAACTAATGATGTACTGTATGGTGACTAACATAACATAATACAAAAATAAGCTTAGTCTATGCTTAAAAGGAGGGGATTATACAAGGACATAAATACAAGGGGGCAGGGAAGCATCAGAGCCATCTTGGAGGCACCCTACAACATGGATCAATCGGAAATTATCAAAGATTTATGAATGTGTAAGTGACATAATCTGGTTCTCAGCAGTTATTCACAGGGAAGACTAGAAACTCATTCAAAAGTCCTCACTCACCACAATATCCATTATTGAATCACTCCAAGGAGTTTAGTTGGCAGCATTTCCTCTAATGGTACATAAAATAATAGCATATCTTATAACCCCCAGTGTCTCAGATCCCATGGAAAAGGATAGTAGTCCTGTGGTGACTTCTGAGAGAGCAGTTGGTGAATACATGGTGTAGACAGAAGGCAGACCATGGGAATTAAGGAGTGAACAAGTGGTCAAGAAACACTTTTGTAATCTAACACAGATATGTTTTTACACACGAAGCCAGATCTCTAGTAATTGCTATGTCCTTGATCCACTGCTTAATGGATTACATTGCAATATTCTTTTAATTTTAGTTCTTTTATAAATAGTGCAAATTTCTGGGAATTTTATTATTTGAGTTTTGAAATGCATGTTGACCTGTTCACTGGAAACTGCGAGGCTACAAAATGGTAATGACAACAAAGCATGTCCTTTGTTTCATTTTGGTTCTGGATTCTTCTAATTTAGTTAAAGCTTTATGTAACGAAATCAAAGAAGTCATTCATCTAACACAAACTAACAACTCTCTTTGACAGTTTCCAAAACTCATCTCCAACTTAATCTCCTTTTTTGTTGCCACTGAGACTGTGTCTACATTAGAATTCTTGATACCCAGGGTGTTGTTTTTCTACAAGTTCTCTGCAGCCAAAGAGACTTACGAACGGTGTTTATCAGCAGGAGAACTAGGCCACTGAGTTTGGCTAGCATCTCATTTAGATTTTGATGACCACATATTTTAACATTTATTACAGTCATATGATGATTTTCACCCCAATATGACAATTCATCCAAGAAACTTTGGTTAAATGCCTTCTCTCTTGTTTCATGAGGTTTTCCTGGTTCTTTCTTCTTCTTCTTTTTTTAAGATTTTATTTATTTATTGGACAGAGAGAGAGATCACAAGTAGGCAGAGAGGCAGGCAGAGAGAGCAAAGGAAACAGGCTTCCTGCTGAGCAGAGAGCTCACGCGGGCCTCAATCCCAGGACCCTGAGATCATGACCTGAGCCAAAGGCAGAGGCTTTAACCCACTGAGCCACCCAGGCACCGGTTTTCCTGGTTCTTACTCAATATTCAAGTTGAGGTAGGCAAAGGCACGGACAGGTCAAATAAATAAGTTCATTTAGTGAGTCTTAATATTAAACTGCATCCTTAACTTCTTTTTTTTTTTTTTTTAAAGATTTTATTTATTTGACAGAGAGAAACACTGCCAGAGAGGGAACACAAGCAGGGGGAGCGAGAGAGGGAGAAGCAGGCCCCTTGCCGAACAGGGAGCCTGATGTGGGACTCGATACCTGGTCTCCAGGATCATGACCTGAGCCGAAGGCAGTCGCTTAACCAACTGAGCCACCCAGGTGCCCCTGCATCCTTAACTTCTTTTAAACAAGGATAATGGACCTCTATCTTGGTCTCATGGGAGGATGGTGCCACACTTCATCATACATTTTTAGTCCAATTTCATTTGTCCAAGATGTCATTTAAAGAAAAAAATGCCCCTTTGTCTTCTTTGAGCGCTGATCTCAGGAACCAGACTATTAACCTAGGACTCTTACTAACCTCCCTTTTGCTGAAGTTTGCTGGTTTGCAGAATGTAATCAACCACACCAGATGCTACCATCCCCTGCCTCCCACTTCCCCTAGATGCTGCTCAGCCAAGTGAGATGACATACAGGACAGTGCTTTGGGCCCTTACTGAGAACAGTGCAAATCTGAATGTTGCTTCTATTAGTATTAATGCCACTACACAGTTATTGACAGAGCAGGGAGCACGATACAAGATGCGGTAGACCTGGGACAACATTCATCCCAGCAAATGCCACCTGTGGGATGCTTGCCAAGTGCCTTAACATTCTTATCAGTTTCTTGACTAGAAAACTGGAAATCATAGTCCCCACCTGTGTACTGCCAGGCTTCTTGTGAGCAGCAAGTGCGGTAAGCCATGTGGACACATTTCACAAACAGTAAAGGGTCAAAATAGTACCAATGGTTTTGAATATCATCACTTTCATAACAAGAGTGTCTGAACCTTTTCCTTTCCTCCCCTTTCAAACCACTTGAAATACGTGGACGAAAGGTAAAGCTAAAATCACGGGACTAGACCAAAAATTCATGAACTAGTGATAACAGCATTGTAGTCGGATGATGAAACAGATTTCCAAGCAGAAACTGAGTAGAAACTTAACCATAATTAACATTCAGATTCTCTGGTGGTGTCTGACTCATGGGACTTACAGAGAAAATGTAGCAATCTAAACTAAAAGCAATTCCATTTAGTTTAAATACATGTATATGTGCATGTATGTATGGATGGATCTTATCAATGCTTTTACCTTCTTTACAGTGTTCTAGAATATTAAAAAATCCATATGAACTCTTCTTTCCAAGGAAAATAAAATGAAGTCAAATCTGCATATGGCCAGGAATAGAAGATGTCCCAACAGAAGACAGAAAGATGGAATTCCATGAAATCAGAGATGCTAACTGAAATCAATGATTAGAAGGAAATATTAATTCCTGGGGCACCTGGGGCACCTGGGTGGTACAGCTGGTTAGGCACCTGACTCTTGGTTTCAGTTCAGGGCATGATCTCAGGGTTACAAGACTGTGCCCTGGATCTGACTCTGTCCTCAGCGTGGAATCTACTCTCTTCCTCTGAAAACCCGGTCCTCTTCCTGCCCTAAATAAAAATTAACTTCTTTAGCTTATGCCAAATCATGCCTAACTTATTTTCTTTCTTTTCTTTCTTTCTTTCTTTTTTTCTTTCTTTCTTTCTTTCTTTCTTTCTTTCTTTCTTTTTTTTTTTTTTTGAGACAAAGAGAGAGTGGGTGCACAAGCAGTGGTAGGGGGAAGGGAAGAGACAGAATTTTTTTTTTTTTAAGATTTTATTTATTTGACAGAGAGAAACAAAACCAGAGAAGGAACACAAGCAGGGGGAGTGAGAGAGGGAGAAGCAGGCCTCCCGCTGAGCAGGGAGCCTGACGCCGGGCTCGATCCCGGGACTCCTGGACGGTGACCCAAGTTGAAGGCAGATGCTTAACAACTGAACCACCCAGGTGCCCCCAGAGATAGAATTTTAAGCAGGCTCCACACCCAGCATGAAGCCCCACATGGGGCTTGATCTCACAACCTGAGATCATGACCTGAGCTGAAACTGAATGGGATGTTTAACCCACTGAACCACCCAGGCACCGTTAACTTATTTTCTATAATAAGAATCAGACAAAGGCAGAAGAGTTTTTAGGAGATTTTCTTTTCTTTCTCATTTTCACCTGAAAATATTCAGTTTAATAACCACTAGAAAAAGGATTGAGGTTTTGGTAAAGGCATTTTCTCCCCCCCACGGTGACTGCATCTAGCTCATCAGAAATCCAGAGTATGTTAAATAAAGGCTTGAAAATATTTCCAACTGGACAGCTCCCATTGACCATGAATCCCCTCACATCCCATTAACACTCTATAAAACATGGGGAATCTCTGCTCAGGCTCTGGATTGAGACACTAACGCTCCGAAAGACAACTGCTTCCGGCCAATCAACTGGTCCTCCTCTCCTTCTTGTCAGCACTGTGTGCTGGGAGAGGCTGAGCTTGGTCTCTTAATCAGGTCTTGCTGATGAGCTGACGCCATGCAAACGTTTTCACTTATTCTCTGGCAACACTTAAATCCTTGCCAAAGGCCAGTCAGTAAAGCCAGAAAGTATTGTTAGTGAGCGGCTGGGGGAGCCGGGTGTGACTGTCAGCTAGCCATCTGTGGTGATGACAGGAGGGAAATCTAGGAGCTGAAACCATTTTAAAGGTCACTCTGTGGGCAGAATAAAAGACCTCTGACAGAGCTCTGGGACACGGGAGACACAAGGATGCTGCTATCTGAGCACTCTGGAAATTCATTATCCTCTCCCTGATTGTAAAGACCACTTTACAACCCAGCACGGCTTAAACCAGAAGCTATCTGCCTTCACGGTGGTATGGAATAATCTGGTAGAAGAGAAACGCCAAATAACGTGCCAATGGTTCAACTTTCTGCTTTTTGCTTTTTAAAAAAATTCTTCTTTAGTATTTTCTCCTAACCCTACATTGTTTCATTTTCAACCTTGAATCGCTAAATGATCAGAGTTTAAAGCGCTTAGCCACATACTTTCTGTGAAAAGTTTATTTACATACATTTCATGTCTAAAATTCTATGAGTATCAGATGCTAAGGCATTGATAAGCCATCTTTGAAAGGAACACAGATCATTCAGGAATATACCAGTATGCCCATGCCTGAATTGAGATCATCTCTTTTTCCTCTCTGTAAAACAGGAGAATATTTGGAAGAAGACAATGGCTCGCTCTACTGGATGCCATAACCTGGACTCGGGCCCACCATGTGTAAGACCCACTGGACATATTTGCTGGAGTTTATTCTCCAAACCCTCACCTCTGGTGTTATTTGTTTCCTTATTTTTTTTCTCTCCCCTACCTAAATAGAAGACATTTGTTACGCCATCATTAAGAAGCCCAGGCAGGGCAGGGCGGAACTCTGTAGTGTGGGAGCAAGAGCAGCAGGAGCGGTCTGCTTTCTTCCCTATCACTGCAAGAAAGCTAGGGAGAAGGGATCTGATGCAGAGCATGGTAAGCACAGTTCCTTATTCTGCACTGGAAACTTGAAAGCTGCCGAGAGAGTAGATCATGAGTGTTCCTTCCACACACACACACAAAATGGTTAGGTGATGGATGTGTTCACTAACCCTATTGTGGCAATCATTTTGCAATATGTATATGTATCAAATCATCACATAGTACACCTTAACCTTCACAATGTTCTATGTTGATTATATCTCAATAAGTCTGAAAACAACCCTAAAAAGGAAGCACTCAAGGGAGGTCCAGCTGGTACCAGGAAGGGTCTCTTTGGGAAAACAAAAAGGAGCAGAGAGAAGACGCTCAAGGCACCAGGACACTCACATAGAAGGCACAGTGGACATCTGGAACCTGCCAAAGAATAAATTCACTTGGGTCCACCAGGCGGGCAAAGCCAGTCAATACGCAGTGATCTACACACAGCTGATTTGCACTGCAATTTATCTGCTCAGGGGCCTGGGATACAGTCTGTAATCATGACCTGAGCAAAAACTGCGCTGGTTGAGTAGCAGTGAGTACACAGGGACCCACCACTCCGTTGCATGTGAACTCTACTGGGTCTATATATTTGATAAGAGGGACCATGGGGCGCCTGGGTGGCTCAGTTGGTTAAGCCACTGCCTTCAGCTCAGGTCATGATCCTGGAGACCGGGGATCGAGTCCCACATCGGGCTCCCTGCTTGGCGGGAAGCCTGCTTCTCCCTCTCTCACTCCCCCTGCTTGTGTTCCCCCTCTGGCTGTGTTTCTCTCTGTCAAATAAATAAAATCTTTAAAAAAAAAAAAAAAAAGAGGGACCAGACCCCCGATTCATGGAACAGGGATGCTGACGACCATCTGCTCCACTCCAGCTTGGCAATACTGGGTAGATGAGTGGGTGTCTGTCGGATGAAATGGGGTAGAGAGGAAAGAAAAAAAGCAGCAATGAGTATGGGGCCTTGTGAAGTTGGAACCTGGCTTAGGTGGGGAGGAAGCTGATCGCTCAGGTAACCGCCACTCCTGGGACAAGTCAGCGCCACCACTGTCTCTTCAAGTTTAGTACTTCCCCTCCCTTCCACGTGAAAGGGAGGGGGTTTCCAGAGGCTGCCGAGGGGTTCTGTCTAGGGCCAAGTCTTTCTGTTTAGGGGCAAGGGCGCTTTTGAATCACCTGGTCAGGTTACATGAGGTAAACCATGTTTTAAAAAGGTGGACCCACTAAGACACCAAATTAAGCCGAATTTGGAGCTGGTCCACCTGTAAAAGAAAATGTCCAAATCGCACCAGGTTGTTGTTGATTTTCAGTTATAGACGTCCCGTTTCCTTTGTTTGTGTCACAAGCCACTCATTCCCCTTGCTAATGAAAACAAGAGGGAGTGATTATACCTCCTGGGGCTGTGCCATTTATGCCGTCTGAAAGGCACTTAAACGAGTGGCACATTATCTCACACATCTGGAGTTTACCAAATTAGCCAATTATGCTGGAGCTCATAAAACGAGGCCTTAAATGTCATTTAACTAGAAAATATTATAATCACCAAGTGGTCTGATTGTAAGATGATACTTGGGGCAGCATCGGTGGTTACAGAAAACAAATCGTGAAACAAAACACAGTTCAAATACCCCCCAAATGCAACCACATATTTTCTACAGTAATACTTTCTGAAGAATACCATATTTCTGAAGGCACCAGCAATCAACATGTTTCTCATTTGAGACTAAGTCTAATCCGACCTAGTTGTTTCCGAGTTATTTGCCTTGGGCAAACCAGTGCCCAAGAATTTTTCTCCTAAGAAAACTGAGGAACACTGCAGGATGAGAGCAGACCGATGGGACACCGTGAACTTGAATCAGAGATAGGGAGCCATCTGTATGGGATAGGACAATCACTGGATTAAGAGTCTCGACTTCTCAGAGGTTTGGGGTGCTGTCTTGGAGTTGACAAGATTCGGTTAACTGAACATCTGTGGTCTCCCGGGGCTTTCATATTTTACTTGAAGGAAGAGATAAAAGCTGCTTCAAATTGCTATGTGATTTGAGGGTAGGAATGCCACAAGTTTTGGAGTAGTTAAAAATTAGGAGTTTTTTTCTTTTTCCACATTACTTCTTTTCATTTAATATATAACAAAATTTGGTGTTTAGTAAAAGGTGATGTAATATAATGTGAAAGCCATGATATGCCACTAATACCTCTGTGACTTTGGGCAAGTGATTTAACGTCTTTGATTTTCTGTTTCCTCAGACAAAATAGACAAAGAACGCCATGTTGTGTTGAGAATAGTGCTGTGTTGGAAATAATGTATGAAAAGGTCCCCAGCATCGTGCCTGTTACACTGAAAAAAAAAAGATTAGTTTCACATCTTTCTTTACCTATATCACCAGATTATCTTAAGTTCTATTTCATTCTTTTCCCTCTTTGTTTCAGCAAGAATGGTCACTAGGTGCTTTCAGAATCAGGAGAGTGAGGGGACAGGCAGCCCTGGTTTTACATTTGTATCATTACCACCCCCTCCCCATCTGTGCCCATCTCCATCACTCTCTTTAGAGCAACAGGTACAAAAGAGACTGGAAAAACTCTCAGGAGATAGTCTGAAGCAGAAGGAAGGAAGATGTGATGGAGGAACACATGGTAATTGGAGGCAGCAGCTGCTACTTGCCAGGAATTTACAAAATGAAACTCACTGGCTTTAAAGGCACCTAATCAGCTAGGCTAAATATGACTTCTGGGCTCACTGTTTCAGTGGATGGACCTATGGGTTTATTTTTACCAAACTGGAATAAGATGAAAAAATCATGGTGACAATGGAGGACTCAACAGTGACAAATTCCTTGCCTGTGAGTTCTTTCTTCTCCATTAGACAAAACAGCAATGGCCTCTTTGGTAAAAGCTAAGTATAAGGATTCCATATAATAGAAATCCTTGCCGAGAATTTGGAAGGCCTTTTTGGGGGGGCGGGGGGGGGTAAAGCTGTCTTTCATTAAGTACAATATATTGATGCTTTTCTTCTTAAAAGAACCTTAGAAGTGGCTAAGGGTCTTGGACCCATGTATTTGAGCCACTGTCTCTTGTAAACATGAATTCTGGGCAGAGAAGTGGGAAACTGCATTTCTCAGAATGGTGATGAGTACCCTTCACTTTCTCACAGCAGGGAGGGAAATGGGAGATCTGTGCGGACATTAAGAGTATGATCAGACTTTAATGTTCTTAAACAACAAAAAAGAAATAGCTTTCAAAAACCTTTAACTTGGGGGATATAGGAAAAACCAAGAGAGATGAACTGTCTTAACTATGCTACTAGCCAAAGTGACTTGCACTGTGTTCCTGCAGCCACAGACCACACTGGCCCGGGTGCACCTGAGTGAGAAAAATATCTTTGAAAACAGAGGGTACTTGAAAAGCTAAATAAGAAAATCAAAAGGAACTGCTTTCACTGGGAAAAAAAATTTTCAACACAACATGTGCTAAAAGGGTTTTTCTTTTTTTCTTTCTTAACACTATGAAATGTTCTTGTTCTGTATCAAAAAATAACAGGAAGCTTTTTTTTTTTGTATTTTTACAAATATTTCCATCTCTGAGACTAGAGCTCTCCAGCTTTGGGCTAATAATATGTCCGGATCGAAAGGCATTAGAGAAAGAATGTCAATTTGTTCTAGAAGCAATTCTATATACAGTCTAGGAAAAGGCCAATTTTACTATGCAAGGACCACCCATGCTGTATGTTTGTTGTATTACTTGATATCAAAGCAGAAACATCAAATTCTTCCTAACACACATGAAATAAAGAGCGTGGCTAAGGAACTCCCACATCCAATTCAGAGGTATCTGTTACAGAGCACAGAACTTGGCAATGTTGTTACTACAATTTTACTGGAAAGGGACATTGCCATTGGCTATACAGGGCACTAGGATTTTTTAAACTTTATATATATATTGGGTAAAATGAGCATGATTTTGTTCCCAGTTGTCATAGATGCAGGTTTATCATTAATGGATGGCACTTAGGTAGCATATCACCAGGGTAATAGCAAGAATTTGCTGATTCTATGTCATTAGCCCACCTAAAAATATTTAATCGGGCGTCGAGATTATTATCATAACTTCAGAGGGGGGGGTCAATAGCAAGACAAATTACCTAATCTGTGTTTTGTTTTGCATCATTATGATTTTTTTTTTAAAGATTTTATTTATTTGACAGAGAGAAACACAGCCAGAGAGGGAACACAAGTAGGGGGAGTGAGAGAAGGAGAAGCAGGCTTCCCGCCGAGCAGGAACCCAATGCAGGACTCGATCCCCGGTCTCTGGGATCATGACCTGAGCTGAAGGCAGTCGCCTAACCAACTGAGCCACCCAGGTGCCCTGCATCATTATGATTTTGATGTGATGACTTGTATTCATTCAACCTGCACTTACTAATTCTCTACTCAGTGCTAAACACAGTCACGGGAGAGACAGAGTTAAATGAAAATGACCTTTAGGAGAAATATTCTTGGGGTGGGAGAGAGGAGACAGACAGAAAATAGCCACTGCAAATTGAGAGATGTGTGCTATATTTTGCATAGCATAAAAGAATGACTACTAAAAAAACCCCTGTGATTCAGGGCATCCCTTGAATGAAGAGGGGTGTTTTTTTTGTGTGGATGAGGGGGTTGTTCCTGCAGGAATAAGATAATGACTAGCCTGCAAAGCTATGAGAATGTGAGCGGATCTGTTGTTCTTAGAGTAGACCTGTGTACGGCAAATGAGCCCGGAGAAGAGAGGGCCATAGTGGGATGGGTGCTATACCACTAACAAGTTTAGGCTTTCTGGGCACCTGGGTGGCTTAGTCGGTTAAGCGGCTGCCTTCCGTCCAGGTCATGATCTCAGGGTCCTGGGATCTAGTCCCACATCAGGCTCCCTGCTCAGCTCAGGGCAACCTGCTTCTCCTCCCTTTGCTCCTCCCCCTGCTCATGTTCTCTCTCTCTCTCTCTCTCCCTCTCTCTCTCTCTTTCTCTCAAATAAAAAACATTAATAAAATATTAAAAGAAAGAAAAGAAGTTTAGGCTTTTTACTGCAAGGCATATTTTTATATATTACCCAAATACTCCAAAAGAAAATGAATTAAAACAGTATAATACAGCATAGAGACAGATAAACCAATGAAACAGAATAGGAAATGGAGAAACAGAGTAGAAAATTTAGATGACATATTTGTGGAAGTTTAAAACACAAAAAGGTAGCATTGCCAATAAGGGAGTAAAAGAGAGATTTTCCAACAAGTGGTGCTTGGACAACAGACTGACTATTTGAAAATAAAATTTAATTATATGCCACACGGTACATCACAAAAATTCTCAGATGGATTAATGACTTAAATGTAAAACACACCAGAAGAAAATGTTTATAATCTTGGGGTTAGAAGACATCCTTCTTTCTAATGTGACAACAAGGTCAGATATCACAAAGGAAAAGACAGATATGATCACAAAACCACAATCCTCAAAAATGACAAGGTTCTGAAAGGTGTAAGGCACTATAGCTCTAAGGAAAATGACAAGGTAGGAAAAAAATATTTGTAGTCTATGTTACAGTTAAAGAATTAGTACCTACAATATATACTGAGCTCCTATAAATCAATAAAAAATCTAATCCAAGAAAAATGGGCAAAGAACACAAAAAATTCATGAAAGAAATGACACCTAATGGTTATAAAAGTATGTTCAATCCCAGTTATAATCAAAAGAATGCTTGTACACAATTTTATTTTTCACCTGTTAGATTATTAGGAAATACATGTGGTTGACAGATACACCAAATAATGATTGATAATGTTCGATGTTTGGGAGGGTGTGGAGAAATGAGAACTCTCAAAAACTGATGCTTTTTGGAAGATAATTGGGTAACATTTAGAACATAAAATGTGCATATCATTTGATCCTGCACACCCATAGCTAGCAACTTATTTTATAGAAAAAAAGTCTATGTGCACACAAATGTGAAAAAGTAGTATCAGGATATTTACTGCACCATTGTTTGCAATAGTGAAATTCTGCAAACAACCTCATGGTCTGCCAAAAGGATTAGTTTAATAAACTGCAGCATGTAGATACAAAAATTGCTATGGTATTATTAAAAAATATATACAGTCATGGAAACACATCCATGACATGTGTTTAACTGAAATAAACAACTGGTAGAATAACTCCATAGCATAATCTACCAAGAGAGGTAGTGAACTACAAAGGTTAGGAGCATGGACTTTGAGGTCAAGCAGACCTGGATTTGAGTCCCAGTTCCATTAAATATCATATATGTGAAAATGACTAATTCCTCTGAGGCCTGGTGTCTTCATTTGTCCAACTGGAGAGGATTCTAACAGAACCCAACTCACAGAGCTGTAAGGAGAATTTATAGCACACAGT
Organism: Spilogale gracilis; assembly: GCA_004023965.1. Taxonomy (NCBI): domain Eukaryota; kingdom Metazoa; phylum Chordata; class Mammalia; order Carnivora; family Mephitidae; genus Spilogale; species Spilogale gracilis. The sequence goes on from PITA01000233.1 coordinate 114,427, forward strand.
AGATGGTTAAGTATATACTAGTTATTATTATTACTGTTATATTTTTGTGTACTTATTATTTTCAACCAATGCTCTAATGAAAACAACTTCAAAAAGCAAATCTAATATCTTTTGGAAAATTATGCTGGAAAGAGTCTTTAACTGAATCTACACATCAAAGACAATTTTAACTTATGTAAAAAAAGTATTCTATTTACCTGATCATCTAGTAGATAGGATAACAAGTCTGACACATCAATTTTTGACATAGTTCTGTTTTGATTGAATATTCATAAGTCACAATGCAAATAAGGAACACATTTGGACACTATATTCAATAATCGAAATAAAGAACTATTACCTTTAGATAGCTGCTGTTATGAGAACTTTAAAAAATCTCAATGGTACAAATAGAAATTGTCTTCTAGTCAGCAAGCTGATCACTAATATCATTTTTGTGGTAGTTCTTATGTATACATACTTAGTTTTCTTTTTTTTTTTTTTTAAAGATTTTGTTTATTTGACAGAGAGAAACACAGCCAGAGAGGGAACACAAGCAAGGGGAGTGAGAGAGGGAGGAGCAGGCTTCCTGCCGAGCAGGGAGCCTGATGTAGGACTCGATCCTGGGTCTCCGGGATCATGACCTGAGCCGAAGGCAGTCGCTCAACCAACCGAGCCACCCAGGCACCCCCATACTTAGTTTTCAATTGTATTATACGGAAAAACACAAAAAAGTGGGAAGGCACCCTTTTAAATATTTTCCTCTAATAACACTAGGAAAAATGAGCCATTCAAAATGAGAAAAACATGTTATGTAGTAATATGTCAACTGTCTAGATCAACATAAAGTTCATACACAAAGAACCATACATACCCTTCTATTCGGAAAATCGTTCGAAAGCTGTCTCCCAAGCTTTTATAACTGCTTGGATCAGTTGCACATCTCTGAATCTGGAACCTAGGGGGAAAAAAAAATATCAATCAAACAAACAAAAAAATCCAAGTTAAGGATTTTGCCAAACGGCTTTCCTCATTTTTCAAAGTCTTAGGACACTTAGCCTTGTCAGGTTAATCTAAAATATTCTGGGTTTTGCTATAGATTCTATTGATTTATTTGCCTTATATAATCTTTACCTTCTTTTTGTAGCCTTTAAAAGTCTATTTCTCTGTACTTTAATAGAAACTATAGAAAGAATTGTTTCATCTGTTTCTTAGCCAGGCAGATGTAACCTGAGGCATTTGTGACTTTTTCTTTTATGAAAAGCATACACAGATGTCATAGATTGTTTTAATGTATAACTCAGAAATCTGAAGGTGCATATGAAACAAATAAGTAGCTCTATTTCTTATCTTAATTACTGCCCCCTTGATGGTAATTTAATACAAAGGTTAAAAATACAGAGCAGCTAATATGGCCCAACTTTGATCCTGATTGTGAACTTGGAATTTATCCTGGCAGACAGGAGCCTGTGCTTAGAGCAAGAGTTGCAGTTGTTTTGTGAAACAGTTTACAACCCCTACTTCTACTTCAACATGGAGCAGAGCTGGTCATTACGTTCAGATTTCCTGAAATTTCACTGTGTTTGGTATATAGTTTGGTAGTTTGGTGCTCAGTAAAAATGTACCGCATTTTAGAAAGCAAATATTCTTTTTTTCCCTTCTTTCTGGTTATGAGCATGCATCTCAGGACTCTAGCCTTCAAAATTTGGGAGTTTCCCAATGTGAGGGTTTTAACTTGTTCGTTGTGTATTTTACTATGGGGTTTGTTTCTAGTGAGATTTATGACAAGGACTCTCATTTCCCTACACCACAGTTGTTCTCCATTTTTGAGTTTTTTAGTCTGCTCACTACTCATGTTTAACTTCCTTGTCCTAATTCTGAGTTAAGGCCCTTCTGTTCGTCCTTCCGCAATTTTGCCAAAAATTTTTAAAAGAACTTTTCCAAAAGCATCTCTTCTATCTTCTACTTTAAGACGTATTTCTCAGATTGTTGGACTTATAATACAAACACTTCCACCTCTAGGAATGATGTATTTTAATGAGTTCTAGACCCCAGGGAATTTTGCTGAAAACTGACATATGTATCACAGAGAAGAGTGAATATTTTGCTTCGATTGAAAGCAGTTGGGTATATGAAAGGAGTGAGTATATTATAAAACTGGAAAATGAGACTGGATTATATTTGATTCTGCAGGGATTTGTGGAACCTAACTGTGCAGGAGGGTAACCATTCTGAGATGAGGAAGTTGAGGATTCCAGCACAGTTCTTCCAGCAGAACACATACAAACACCTACAAAAATATTACTGCCTGACTGGGTGGATTGGAATGGCAGTACGCAGGGCAGAATAACCAGGAAGGAACCTGGTGAAGATAATGCCAGAACATTAATGGAGGCAACAGGAATATAAAGAAAAGGGTGAGCTTGTTGGCTAATTCTTTTTCTTTTTAAATATATGTGTGCATGTGTGTGTGTGTGTGTGTGTGTGTGTATACATTTTATTATACATTTAACATGACACCCTCTTGATCTCTTCAACCCAACAAGCAATATTCTACAATTGCCAAAATTTAAAGCATCACAGTCATCTTCATAATGGTTTTGTTTGTCAAATTTAAAACTCTATTAGCATGATCATCTTTCGAAGGTTGGTTTTTAGATAAGAACAATATCTCTAAGATTTAAATTGTATTGAACTCAGCAGAAGATCATGGACCCATACAGCTAACTCATTTAACTGTTCCAGATCCAGAGGTACATTTGGTGTGTGCATAACCACTGGCCCAGAAGGCTCAGTAAGCAGTTCCATCTAGAACCAAGAACATGATTCGATGGTCAGGTAGAGGGAACATGTTTGGTATTTCTGGACTACTGCATACAGATGAGATAACTTGGTACTTCGGCTACAAATGAATTAACACTAACTCGAAATAGTACAGCGAGAAAACTATATGCACACCGACACAACAAATAACTTTGCATAAAATTTGTTTATACTACAAATAACATAGGGAGTGACTTCCAGAATATGACCCTGATTGTTGTATGAAAAAGAATCTCCAGCTCTGCATTTCTATATATGTAATCTATATTCATTGCTAAGGAAAAAAACATTTTCTTATGTCTTAGTTGGGAAGTCCAACATTATTCTCTAACTGCTCTTTTAAGAAAATAATTCAGAATAGATTTTTTTTTTAAGATTTTATTTATTTGACAGAGAGAAACACAGCTAGAGAGGGAACACAAGCAGGGGGAGTGAGAGAGGGAGAAGCAGGCCTCTTGCTGAGCAGGAAGCCTGATGTGGGACTCGATCCCCGAAGGCAGTTGCTTAACCAACTGAGCCACCCAGGCGCCCCCAGAATAGTTTTATAAATTATAAAAGTATACACGCTTGTAGATTTTTCTCATAATAATTTTTCTTGTAATAATTTTTATTAAGTTCACTTACCTCCACCAAATTCCTTTCTAGATGCATTTTTCCCCAAATTACCAAGTATTTTTAAATAACTGTCATATGAAATAAGATCTACAGGTTTTAAAAAAAAACTCAGGGTGTTATCTTCCCTCTCATGAGTCGCAATAAATAAGTAAATGGGAACAATAATTGACAATATAAACAAAAATCTCCACAAGGTCAAGTAGCACCCGTACCAAACTGCCCAGGTATTCATCACAGGGAGCAATTACTGCTTTCTGCAGAGGGCCAGGAAGGACTTCAGGAAGGAGAAGAGATCTGAGCTGGTCCCATAGGAATCAGAGGCAAAACAAGTAAGCAGAAGAAAGCATTCCAGGTGGGGAAATGAGAGAAACTAAGGCCAGTACGGAAAAGTTGTCTTTCAAGAGAAGTGGAGAAAGAGAGCTCCCGCCATGGCAGCCTCCCACGTTTCCTTCAGGTGTTAGAGGACTCTCCCCTGACAGTCCATTGCTCAGGGCGGGCGGAGCCCTGGGTGGGTTGGGGAGGAAATTTGTGAGATAAAGTCAAAAAGCCCAGTGGAGACTATTTAACCTCTTCCTGTTCCTCAGCTGAGTACTTCAGTGAACTCTTCATGGCCATCTCCCAGTTATGTGACCTGGATCCTAGAAGGGTCAGTGGAGGGACCAAAGCAAGTGCATCCCAATGCCTAGAAAAATGACCTTATCCCCTCTTCCACTGCTGAAGTTCAAGACATCGGCTTTGTCTATGATGTCTGTGTGCTTGGGAAACACCGAGGCATGTCTTCCATGAGCTTACACCAAGATAAATACAGATTACGATTATTTCATAATTAACTAGTTATCTAACCTTGCTATTAGAAGTCTAGGCACTTTCCTTGCTAGCTGCAAATCTTTCTTTTTGTAGAATCTGACATTTAATAAGAAGTCAGTTAATAAGAATTCTTGAACACTTAGTATTTTGGGGTATTCCACTATTTGTGGCACTACAAAGAAGTAAGACATAAGCTTTTGGAAGCTTCTAGTTAGATGAAGGAGCTAGGCAAACAGATGATTTCCATATGCAAGTAACAATAGTGTTTCAGGGGCACCTGGGTGGCTCAGTTGGTTAAGCAACTGCCTTCGGCTCAGGTCATGATCCTGGAGACCTGGGATCGAGCCCCACATAGGGCTCCCTGCTGGGCGGGAAGCCTGCTTCTCCCTCTCTCACTCCCCCTGCTTGTGTTCCCTCTCTGGCTGTGTTTTTCTCTGTCAAATAAATAAAATCTTTAAAAACAACAACAAAAAACCAATACTGTTTCAGAGTATCCAGTGTCAACCAAGGAGTTCTCCCGGCACTGAGCAAACACCATTATTACTCTTCTTGGAGATGATCTCCTCTCTATAGGTGGATGTAGCTGACAGAAAATAGCGCCCCCACTGAAGGGAAGAAGGAAAATGTGAAGGCTATCTTTGGGCTAAAGATCTGTGATCACATTTTACCCACGCACCTTGGAACAGGCAACAAGAACAGTGAGTGGAATCCGTAAGGTGCTCCACTTAGAAACTGACGGATGAGTGGCGCTGTGTTAATCACGAACAGGAGTGGCGACATCAGAATGACACCACATGAGGAGAGCCTACGAGCTGTGTTGTGAGGCAGTGCAAGAGGAGGGGCGGGCAGGGTAAACACTAATTCCTCAGTAAAGCCACCGCCACTCTTCACCGGAGGTCTCATTAAGCAGGCTAAGGCAAGCACAGCTGTCTCTTCTACTGCACATCTCTAAGATGGCATGTCTACACTTTGCAGAGAAAGTACATGCAGTATTTAGTTCTACTACACATGACTTGTTCGGATCACAGAGTTATCAGTTCTTCTAAGGAATCTGTTTTAAGCTGATGTAATTACAGTGCATTTTGGTCAATCATGTAAAACAGCAATTTCCTTCTTCCTCTCTACTACATTTCAGCAACTTAAAAGGTTTCTCTCTTGGACTGAAGCTTTACGTCAGCATTATTCCAAGCTGCATTCTGGGCTAACAAATTCTCTCTGTGCCCGGGGAGACAATCTTCCAGTTACGTAATATAACTCTTTGTAAAATTACCAAGGCAAAGCCACACTACTCTTGATTGTATTCAGAAGAAAAGGTTGGACCTTTCCGTTGTCCTAATAAAAGCAGCTTGGACACATCTGGAATCTCCATCTGAGAAACTTCTCTTATTAGAATGAAAACCTCTGCCAAACTGGCAAATGGGACAGGGGCGTAACACTGGAGTATTCAGGGCCTGACGTGCAGTCAGGATGAACCACAAAGAAAGGCGTGTGGCTCAAACTCTCCATACACCTCATTGCCCAGGAGGCAGCAACCCCGTCTGCTGGGGTTCCAGGGAGCCCAGTCCTGCACACTTCTCCGAGCAGAGGGAACAGCCCTGTCATCTACCGTGCCATAAACATGAAGTGAGTTACTGTGGCAACCACCAGGGCAAAGAAGGGCTGCTCAATGTTCACAGACAAATGTACAAGCATATTTTTAAAAGCTGAAGAATGTTCTCACTCACTAAACTATTTATTTTTCTCTGAATGGGTCAAAAACCACGACTGCAGCCTTTCCCGCTGGCTTCGTTGTGTGCTTAGCTGGTGCTACCCAATTTCAGACCAGTCTGCTGTTAAATCTCCGCACAGCTAGAAATGCCAGGTTAGGTATTCAGCTGGTCTGGGCACTTCTTAAGATTTAACCATAAAAAAGATCCATCTGTAAGAAATAAAATGACTTCGCTTGCCTTAAAAACTGTAGGACAGGTTGTTTGAAAATTTCAGTCTCAAATTTATGTGGTATCTTTATTGGCAAAATAATTTTTTATCTATCATCTTTTTAAAAAAAGATTTTATGTATTTATTTGACAGAGAGAGAGAGACACACACAGCGAGAGGGAACACAAGCAGGGGAGTGAGAGAGGGAGAAGCAGGTTTCCCACTGAGCCAGGAGCCCAGTGTGGGGCTCAATCCCAGGACCCTGGGATCATAACCTGAGCTGAAGGCAGATTCTTGATGACTGAGCCACCCAGGCAACCCTTATCTATCATCTTTTCAAAGAAATACTGATGGCTGATGGCATCTATACTGGAGAGGGGAGGCTTAGGACACACATGTACAGATACACGTATGTGCATATATGTACCTGTATATGTACCTTACAGGGTATTTATATAAATGGTGGCAGTTGAGTTGTAAAGAGTCAGACTGGGGTAGATGAGGACATCTGTCTTAAAGCTATGTTTGCATAGCGCACACTCTGCTTTTTAGTTCCATCATACAACTGTTCGTGGTGCTTTAGGACAGGGAACTGATGAGAGATTGGGAAGGCGGCGAGAGCCACCCAAACCATCCCTTTTAGTACTGCGACTGATCCCGAGCAGGGCAGTGAGATAGGTGAAGCTTAGCTCTAGCATCATCTCCAGATCATTTTCCAGTTCAACAGTATTCTTGCACTCTCTCCTACCCTCCCTTCTTCAACTCCGCTCTCAAAAAAGTATTCACACCATTTATCCTCAATGTACCTTTTCAGCTGAGATGCTGTCCCCTGTTAAAGGGATTTCAGCTCTCAGAGGAGAGGTAGAAAGGTTTGCCTTGTTTCGGGTGGATATGCAGCGTACCTATGCCACCAAAGATGGTCCTGAGTGGTATTTCCCAAGTAGAACCATCCGCTACCATCATGCTGTACATTACATAAAAAATTACACCTTTCTGTCAGAGGCGAGGGACTCGGGGGAAATGAGACAGACCAGGGGCCACCAGTTACAATTTAAGTGTAGCCATGAATAAGCAGTGAAAACTAGTGAGGCTTGTAGCTTAATCCTTCCTGGCCATTCTCAGCAGTAAAATGGGAGAGGAGACTTTAGAGGACACTTTGATTTTTGAAGGGACAGTGACACAGACTTATATTTTATGAGCTTGCTAGCCATAAGAAAGAGGAAGCATTCCATTTTGTTTTGAAAAGCCCCAAATTCCGTATTTTATAGAGGTGGGAGACAGCTAATAAAAATTGTACACTGACAATGAGTGGTGATGAATCTAATGAAACTCGCTGCCAAGATCTTTGCAAATGTGCTATGAACCAAGATTATTAGTAATTACCAGAATGTTACACATGTTCCTTAATAAACACTTAAGAAATCCACTAATGAATCAGAGATTAACAGACTAAAGGTTAGCAATTACAGAACGCATTAAAAGGATAACTGTAGGAAGATTAAGTAAAGTTTTTAATTCACCGTAATTAGCCTATCTTACTGAAATAAGATGTTTCTCCTACGGAGTAGTTTGCTTTCTTACTGGTTGGTTGAGCATGGCCAAAGTCACACCAAACGTGCAAAGACACGTCTGCGGCTTTGAAATTTAGGTGTCCACACCTACCTTACAACCTTTGGGAAAAGGCCCTGGGAAGCACATCTTGAGCAAAATTCCCACCATGTATATTTGTTTCTCGTACTCTGAAAAATTGCCTTCCACTGAGGCTGCCCCAAGAGAAGAAATACCTGCTTTCCATGAAAGGCTGACCACTGAACTGAGGGGGGGGGGCATGGGGGTCTCTGCATTTGTCAATCTGTGGAAAGACCATGCCCAATGGTGAGGAGATGAGGCTGTATCTTGGGAGATGATCCCAGTTGTTTTCTTTAGCAAGTGCTGGGGAGAAAGGTTTTCTTTGAACGTGTCTCAAAAAAATGTTGGCCATGGGTATTCTGTTTTACTTTAGATTAAATATAACAATAATTCACATCTCACTGCCTTGGCAATGACGAGCATGAGAGTCCTTTAATCATGTTGGAAGGGTGCGGTTTACAGTTCTACACACAGATTTCTGCCTCAACATTTCCTGAGATCCTCATCCGTACAAGAGGCAAAGTTAAGAGTTCTGGGGACACAGATAGGAATAAGCCACAGATCTTATCCTTTAGAACAGGTCAGGGAGATGTTAGTAGTTAATTATAAAATAAGGCAGAATACGGGGCACCTGGGTGGCTCAGTTGGTTAAGTGTCTGCCTTCGGCCTAGGTCATGATCCCAGACTCTGGGATGGAACCCCATGTCAGGCTCCCTGATCAGCGAGGAGTCTGCTTGTCCTTCTCTCTCTGCCCCCCACCAAATGCCGCCTCTCCCCTGCTCGTGCTTTCTCTCTCTCTCTCAAATAAATAAATAAAATGTTTAAAAAAATAAGGCAGACAATAAGTGTTAAAGATTCTGGGAACCTTCTCATCTGCAACATAAGCACTGTTTTTGCTTGCTGGGTTCGAGACTTAGGCCTGGGGTCAATTAGGACCCTAAATTAATGCTAACGAATCCACAAGGGTCAAAAGTTTGGCTCTGTCTGTGCAGTGACCACCGACCGAAGTTCAAAAGCAGTGCCCTTACATATTTGGATGCTTATCAAAGTATTCTAAAAATTCAGGGAAAAGAAATACATTTTTCCTGAATGTTGCTCAGTCATCGTCCTGAGAGAGTCCCTTTCTAAAAGAAATAAAGACCTAAGCCTGGTAAAAATTGAGACTTTGCTTTTTTAAAGTCTGGATGTCTTTACTAGGTGTAGGTGGGCCAGGCTATGCTTTGGCTTCGTGTTTATGATATTGTAAAGAAGACCAATAAATTTCTCTATGTTATTGTAAAACAGTTTATAATTTGGAGAAATATGTAACCTGGAGTGCTCAGTCAGCGTAGATGATTACTACAGATAAAGTAACACATCTTGGCAAGGCCACAAAAGCAAGGGAAATCTTCTGTGCCATGTAATTTTGAACACGCTTTTGAACAGAGCCTCAAAAATATTATCTCTCTGAAATATCAGATCAACCCAGATAGCCTGATTATACTTTAAGTAATTTCCTGTGATCCTAGACACATGTAATTGCAGTCTCCTTTCACAAGCCAGGGAGATTTAAAGCCTGATATTCTGTGACTGTACCTTTTACAATTCACACTTCAACTACACACTTAAATATCCTACAAATGGTTCATTGTTTTGCCAAACACAAGTTTTGTTACAATAAACATTTACCTATGTGTCCCTGATCAGTGTGATGAGATAGATTGAGTCTTGTTCATCTTCCAGAATTTTAAGACATACGGTATTCCTAGTACGTAGAGTCTGTGCAAAAATTGACGTTCTAAGATGAATCATGATAAGACAGTTGATTCTACCATCTGGCACACGTTCGTCCAGTTGTTTATAGTACTTATGGGATAATAACTAAGAACACTGACAGTATAATTCTGAAATTTATTTTAATGACAATATGCTAGTTAACAAGTCAGAGACAAATGATCATTAGAAATCACAACCTAAATCTAATAATGTCAAACCACAAGCAATAAAACAGGCTAATTGACACGGCTGTATAATTAAAGTGCTCCAAGCGTAAACTGGTCTCAATTAGACAAAAGCCTGATTAGCATGATTTTCTGTACTTTGCTTTGTAAAATACATGTCACAATATAAAATTATGCTTGTAATGTAATAATATAGGGCTGCCACTTTTTGTCTATACATATGTGTGTATGTATGCATATCTTTAATTAAACTTCATATTTAGTGTCCACAAATGACCAGCTGGACCCACCTACATTCTCCCAAATACACTGATGTAGGCTGGCCATTACAGTGGTTAATTAGCATAAAATCAAATTATGCATGGGAAGGGAGGGAAGGCTGGATCCCAGGCTGGGAAATAACCCACCAGCAAAGGTAATGGGAGTAGAGAGGGTGACAACAGCTTTAGCAATCAAATACAAAAATTACTACAGTCATGACAAGTATCATCGTTTTCACATATTCCCAAAATAATTATAATTTTAAAAAATTTGACCCTTCCCTCCCAAAATAAGTCAGCTATCTTCTTCCTCTCTCTGATCCTCCCCACCTATCTCCTTGGGTCAACAGGTTTTCCTAGTGTTCATCAATGGCACCTACTGCCTGGTGACAGAGAACCACAGGATGCCATTCTCACCTGTTGAACTTCAGCTCACTGCTCAGGATGAGACTGAAGTTCTTGGTTTCCAGCCTCCATAAATGATTTCCAGAACAGGGAAATTGAAAGCAATCAAGTCTACCAGACCCCTCTTACTGGCCCTGGGAACTGAGCCACTTCACATAACTAATTATGCCCTAGAGACCATAAGCCAGGGTCCTGGTGAGGGAGAATATCAGGGAATATAGTCTCTAGAGACCTAATGTACCATTCCATTTTATTTTTACTGATCAAATGTGCCTATTCTATGGTTTATTTAGCACTGATAAGGAAGGATGTTTTTCAACAATGTCAAAGAAAGATTAGGAGAGTGGGTGGTTTCTTTGCATTCATAAGCATAAATGCTTATGCTAGAAAGAAATTTGGGGAATGGAGGTAAGAGATTTGGCGAGTAAGGAAGAAAATATGGTTATGCTTATTGGAGTTGAGGAAAATTTCAAGGGACGTTTTTATTTTTATACCAAGATCAACCTCATATGTTACCAAGATTTGGATCAGTTATTATTGATTCCAAGTGAGGACAGAGTTTTCAAAAGCATTTTATAGGTGGACAGGACCCAAAAATGATAAAAAAAAAAATGGTGATCATACTGCTTGCTTATAAGTCACTTTCAACTTTGAGAGCATTTTTATTTCTATTTATTTTTAATTTTTTAAAGGTTTTGTTTATTTGACAGAGAGAGAGAGAGAGAGAGAGAGAGAGAGAGAGAGAGAGATTAAGCAGGTGGAGCAGCAGGCAGAGGGAGAGGGAGAAGCAGACTCCTTATGGAGCAGGAAGCCCAATGTAGGACTTGATCTTGATCCCAGGACTCTGGGATTATGGCCAGAGCTGAAGGTACCTGCTTAACCGACGGAGCCATCCAGGAGCCTGAGAACATTTTTACATACGTGATCTCATCTCGGGATACTCCTCTGTTTCATGGTTCCTTATATTTGCAGGGTAAAAATCACTTGAAAAGGGGAAAAAGAAAAAGTACCAGCTTGGAGCTACAAAAGCATCATACTAGAGGAAATAGATTTCCCTGAAGTCTCTCACCTTATTTTTGTCTCTAGGTCAGAGAATGTCCAGTAAAATTACCTCTCTACAACCAAGCTTTTTTCATTTGTTAAAGAAGGAATAATGTTACTTGCACACCACCCAGCTGACTTTGAAGTTTATCTCTGGAACTCTATAAGAAAAATCAGCCCTAAATGAACTGTTCTGGGAAGAGCCAGGTTTCAGAGATGAATTGATTGTGTTAATTTGATTTGATCCCTCGTTGTCTGGAGTACAGACTGTGCGTGGAGAGGGATCGCTCACGGGGGATGTGGGATGGCCATCTTTGTGGAAGAATTTGGATGCAGCCTTATTTGAGGGGCAAGAGACCCTGTGATTTCTCCCAGCCCTCTCATTGTAGACAACTGGACTGATACATTTTTGTAGATAAAACAAACAAACAAACAAACCAAAAAAACCCTGACCTTTCTATATTTATTTACCATCATATGGGATTTATTTCCAAGTCTACTGTCTTCCTGGGAACACTGTCAAGACCAGTATCAACTAACTCTGTAACTTCTCCTCACACTCCTCCCTCTTTCCAACTCTCTTTTTCTCAACTATGTATATATATATATATATATGTATATATATATATATATATATATGTACATACATATATATAATAATGAAGATTCCAATATGACAGGAACCCAAGCTCAAGAGAGCCCCAGTGAAAGGGTGTGGTTTCATTATTATCATCAAATAACATGCGAAAAATAACCAAAAATCACTTAGAACACTGGTAACAGAAGAGATGCAAGAACTAGTCCCACCCAGGAGCTGGCCTAACCTGGCCACAGAACTCATACAGGAAACTTTGTTTTACCAATTAACCAAATTAAATAAAAGACAACCAATATATTTGGCCAAATTACAGGTGGTAGTTTGGTGAGTAACAAAGCACTTTAAGACCGTTCCAGTCATTTAATTTCATAAAATGATGATCTTATTCCAGCTAGCAGTTTTTACATAAATATAAATTTGCATTTTAAAATAATTACCTTAAAAATAAAACTAGATTCCTACAAATTAAGATACAGATTAATTGGATATCTTGGTTCATGCAGGTTTCCTACAGTCTTAAAGACTAAACAGGGTGCCTGGGTGGCTCAGTGGGTTAAAGCCTCTGCCTTCAGCTCAAGTCATGATCTCAGGGTCCTCGGATGGAGGCCCACATCAGGCTCTCTGCTCGGCAGGGAGCCTGCTTCCTCCTCTCTCTCTGCCTGCCTCTCTGCCTACTTGTGATCTCTCACTCTGTCAAATAAATAAATAAAATCTTTAAAAAAAGACTAAACATAAGGCATTCATTTAAAATGAGACCCAGGTGAGGAACCTACAGTGAACACATAAGAGTTAAACTTCCTCCTTCAAACTTCTGCTAGGGTGAGTTCTGGTTGCGTCCAATGAAACTCTGCTTATTTGCAGTCAATTAATTATCATGAGTTCCAAGTATGACAATTAAATTTTTTTAATGGTTAAAAGAGTAAAGTTTTATGCATATTTTACTACAGTTTAAAGAAAGCCTTGTTTAATTTAAGGATGCATCACAGCCCTTTCACCATCTTCCTAAGCTGGTCTCCAAAAAACTAGTTTGGTTGGGAGCATGATAGAAAGATCAGTTCAAAAAAAAAAAAAAAAGAAAAGAAAAGAAAAGAAAGATCAGTTCAAGGGTTTTCTGGAGGGGGGGGCGGGTAGGGGTAGGGTAGAGGTGTGCCAGGAAAAGGGAAAATAATTGAGGAAAAGAATTTAGTGCAGAAGACTCCTGGGGGACCCTGAGCTTGTCTTATCCCTGCAACACAGCTGGATAATTATCAAATTATTCTAAATACCCAAGAAATCAATCAGAGGTCTGAGGGAACAATACTGAAAGGCTACGAGTAGTAAAGCGACCACCTTTCGGAAGGTAGGAGGTGTAGAAGTTCACTTGGAGGAGACACAGCTGAAGATTAGATTCAAACACGGGGAGTTTTAGCTCCTCCCTTCACAAGTAAATCTATCATTGAGTACTGAAGATCAAAAAAAGGGTTCTGGAACAGTGAAATTTACAAAGAAGTCATGCCAACTAACATTTGCTAAGTGCCTACTTTGCACAGGGCACTTACATGTTAAGATCGTGTAACTCCAACATTGACCCTATTACAGAAGTTTACATTCTAGGGGCGTCTGGATGGCTCAGTCAGTTGAGCATCCAACTTTTGATTTTGGCTCTCAGATCAAGAGATTGAGCCTGGCATCCGGCTCGATGCTCAGCATGGTGACTACTTAGGAGTCTCTCCTGTCTCTGTCCCCCAACTCCCATCTCATACACACACTCTCTCAAATAAATAAATAAACCTTAAAAAAAAGAAGTTTGTATTCTAATAGGAGACAAACATGGGGCATTAACATATGAATAACAAGCAAGTCTTCCTAGATTTGTCATATTCTTGCTTGCCCCCTTGAATGGTATGCAGGAAACTCAACATAGTATGTTCTCAGCGCCTGGGGTCAGTGCGGGCCTTCTGAATGGGAATTATCCCACTGGGATCTGCTCAAGCCTCTCTAAACTAATGGCCTCACAGTGCTTTTCTGGTTCTTTGTTTTCTCTCTATGGTTTTGTGCTATCCCTTATTGCCAAGAAATGAGCTATCTTTTCTTGCACATCATTGCATCTGCCCCTAAGTCACTCTCCCTGCTTCCATATCCTCCTCCTCTTCTCTCCTGCATTCCTCCTATGACCTTTCACTCATCACTTAAAACCAGCAGTGAATGAAGGACGAGATAGCTCAGCTTGGTCATGGCTCTTAGTGAGGTCTGCGGGGGCCATACTATGAGTCAGGTCCATGAACATCAGTGCCTGGCTCTTGTAACATCTATTCTGGCTGTTCAGAGACCGTTTTCTGCATGTGTTTTGTTTCTCAGTTCTGTGCCAGAGTTGAGATTCTGAGATAAGTGGGTCTCTGGCTGAGTTTGAATTTTCCCTGAAAATGGGCTGCCCTGAGAGGAGAGAAAGGACAGAGAGTCTCCATTTTTCTCTAGTATCCTCTTCCCTAGGCTCTGTGCTCATGCTCAGGTAGAGTACCCTGGGCAGGGACAGGCTCTCCTGCTCATGGGAAGACAGCCCTGCCGCCATGTGTTCTTAACCCTTTGGGATCCTTCCGGGTTCAATAAAGAGTCCTGTCATTCCTAGAAAATGAAGAACTAATTTATAACTTACAATAAGGATGATGAGAATGACACATATCACAGCTGATGTCAGCCATAAGGATTCCTTCATCCTGTTTCCCTATTTGTTTTATGGGTTCCATTCCTGTTTGTTTCTTCAAATAAATGCCCTTCCATTTTCTGAGTATGTTTTCCATTTTTGCATTATGAACCATGTGGTGTCTGTTATTAGATTCTCACAAATGCGTGTTTAGTTTGAAAATTTGAGGAAAATATTCTTTTGAAAAAACCTGTTATTTTTCAGAATTCTGACCAATCACTGTTGTTTTCTGTTGGCACTGATGATATTGCAGTATCCCTTTTGGGACAGAGAAGAGAAAGAAATGAAAGAAGAGAAGAGAAGAGAAGAGAAGAGAAGAGAAGAGAAGAGAAGAGAAGAGAAGAGAAGAGAAGAGAAGAGAAGAGAGAAAGAAGGAAGGAAGGAAAGAAGGAAGGAAGGAGAAAGAAAAGAAAGGAAGACTGAAAGAAAGAGAAAGAACCATTGCAAAGGATTCTACTTCCAAAATACTTTTGGAACTGCTAAAGCCACTCTTACTCATGTGTGTTAGGTCAAATTCTGGCAGAAATCACAAGACAGCTGCAATTCCATACTTTGAAATGTCTATTTTAAAAAATCATGATATAATTTATAGAATAGTTGGCAGGTATTCCCTGTTTTTTTTTTTTTCTTCTCACTCCCTTGAATGTAGACAACTTTTGGAATAAAGGAAGGGGAGAAATGAGTATTTTCAATGCTGAAGTCAGTATATTCACAACACTAAAAATGTGATGCCAAGGGAACTTTTTGCAAAGAAAATTGGTTTGAGTTTGTATATATTTTTAGTAGTATTACTTGTGTCAGATTCAGTTAACTATCAGGAGAATTAAAAGGCTGTACAACTTCTGAAAGTTTGTAGGACTGAAGACAAAAATTTACCACAGATAAACAAATACAAAGTGGAACACATTGCACTTTTAGATACAAATAAGATAAAGAAAATTTTCTTAAAAATCTCAGGTTTAAACATTCTAGAAATTTAAAGGCATAAATGATGACTTTTCATTATATTGCAATCCCAATCCTAAACGAACATAGCTTCCCCAAGGACTTTGGTTGCTAGGACTGACATGTCTCAAAGCAACTCACATCAGGGAGGAAGTGGTGATTACAGAAACTGGGTGTGACAAAGTAGTGTAATAAGGTCTCCTGGGAACCGCGACGGGGACAGGGGAATCCATCAGGGATTGTGGTGGAAGTAATAAGCAGTCCTAAAATCTTCTCCTCCCTTTTTCATTGTGTGAACTTGATTTGGGGAGATAGCTACATAGTCAGATAGTAAGTATATCCCCAGCGCCCTGTATATCATGTGACTAGTTCTTTTGAATAGAATCCAAGTGATGTATTGTATCACGTTCAGACTGAGATTCTTATGAGTTGGGCTTCTTCATTCTCTCTCCTGTTTCACCCAATGTACTTTGCAAGATACATCTCACATCAACACTAGTTACACATGACATCAAATCTGTCTCACTTACAAGAAGGAAGCAGAAGACTCCAAAGCTTTAGTGCGTGGATACACAGCAACAAGACAGAAGGAGCCTGGACCCTTGTCTCACACGTACTTTCTTGGGATAAACACTGACATCAGGGGTTTATTTTTCACTGCAACTACATTTGCTTTAAGTGATCAAAGGACCAACCTTGTACTGTGTCTCTCTCTCTCTGTGTGTCCTCTCTGTCGACCGGTTCCTTCTGGTTATTCATGCTTCCTGCTCGCCGACAGCCTGCACTGACTTTGATAAAGGTACTCAGCCACAAATTACATTACTGTGTAATACAACACAACCTGGTGCCCACCAGTAACGCCTTTCCGCCATTACGTGTGCCAAATATCTTTCATTTGCTCCTCCAGACACACTCTCTACCCTCTTCCATCCTGTTTGTTGCTCTGAGAGGTGATCCAAATTGATTACATCAAAAGAATCCTATGTTCTTGTCTTCCAGTTGGATCTGGTCAATGAGAAGCCCGGGCAGGTGACAGGAGGAAGGGAGGAAGATAAATTTGGGATATTTATTTGTCTGGTTCCTTCCTGTAAGGTTTCCTCAGGCTTGTCTCTGTCAACAGAAGTTCACTGCTCCTCTCAGGAAGCCCTCTCTTCACGACTTTCATCTTTGAAGTTTTGGTAATCTTTCCCTTCACGCATGCCTTTGAGCTTAGGGGTAGTGACAGCTTTACCTCCTGCTGCTGATAGCCTCAGGATCTCACGTTCTTCCTTATGATTTCTTCATAGCCTACCCATACTTTCGCTGTGACTTCATTTATAAACTGCTTCCACTCATCCTAATTTGAGAAAGCTACCTTTCCCTTTCACTGCAAAATCATATCCCAGGTAAAATTCTCTAAGGAGTCAGTTGTCTACCACTGGCTCTCTTAGCCATGTCCACGGGATGGAGTTATTCTGCAAACATGGCCTCAAGCCCACCCCTGCAACCAACCCAAGACTGTGAGTGACGGCAACGTGCAGAGAAAGAGGAAGTTTGCAGGCATCTCCAAACGTGTCTATTAGACAATACATCTTCTTATCTTCTGGTAAAAGTTTCTTTCTTTTTTCACTCCTGTTTATCTAGATAATTGCCATCATCTCTGTTGTATTTTTTTTTTCCTCTAGTGGGCTGCCTTATCACGGAGAGAGAGAGCACAGCATTACCTTTTAATAGGATTGTGTATTGTGAACACTGTCTGTTCCCACTATAGCATTTAGAATCTAAATCTTTAGATTAGAATTAAAATTAAAATGTTTATAAAAGCAAAATAGGAAAAAGAAGTAGAAATAACTACAGATTAGTGTTTTTTCTATGCTATTTTTTAAGGGGAGAAACATCTTTGTACCAACCTGAATATGCCATGAATATATCATACAATATTTGCATCCAAAGAGCTCATCAATTTTCTCTTAGAATTTTTTGGGTATAATTCATGTTCTTTTTACTGCCATTAGTATCTAGCAAAAGATGCTACATAAGTGCACAACTGAATCAGGAATTATTACACCGAACAACCTCATGACTTTTACTCAAGTGAAAAATGCGTTACACATGGGAAGCCAAGCAGTTTTAATAAAGTCCCTAACTTAAGGCATTATAAAAATTGTGCGAATATCCAGGTACAGAATTCAAACTTATGTTTTAAGGGTTTATTTATTCGTAAAATTATTTTAAATATATATTTATATATTTTTATTATATAATTTATATTATTTAAATATATTTTTAAAAATATTTTATTTATTTATTTGACAGAAAGAGTGAGAGAGTACAAGCAGGGGAGAGGAGCAGCAGGAGAAGCAGGCTCCCTACTGAACAAGGAACCCCATGAGGGGCTTGATCCCAGGGCCCTGGGATCATGACCTGAGCCAAAGGCAGACGCCAACCCACTGAGCCATCCAGGCACCCTGCGGTTTATTTTTTCTAAATATTTTATTTTAAGTCTTTGGTAGGAACAGTTGTATCCTTTTTCTTATTTCAGGAAAAGGGGGACAAGAAAGTACACACGTGCCTCCCCTAGAAGAAAATAAAATCGAAGAAAATATATTTTTTCACTCAACTTAAAGTCACATGTTTTATATAAACTGACATAAGGTTAATGCTGCAAGATAGTTATTTTTCTAACTTAATATATTCTTAAGGAATATTATTACCACTGCCCTTCACCATACATAGGAAACCCATACCATCCACTCCTCAATATCCTACATCAATTTCCTGATTGGGATATATGCAAAAGCTTAGATTTACTAGAACTTCATAATGGGATTCAAAGCAGGAGATGGTTATCTGTTTTCGAAAGTCATAGATTGATCGATCATATAGCCCCAGCACTGCTCCCTCCCGGAACCTCCCAGCACACACACGCACGCACGCACGCACGCACGCACGCACGCAAAGCTGAAATCAGTGAAGTCAGCTTAGAAATTAGACCAGCATAAAAGCATCTTATTTACACTGATTTCTAGTGCATATATAGAAAGTGGATTATCTTTATTTTATCATAGTTCTTTTAAATAGGAACTACCTACAAAGAAACCATTAAAATAGCACTACTATTTAAGTAAATTCCACAAAGGCCTAAATTTACACTGTCCAGTATGGAAATCACTAGTCACATGTGGCTTCTGAGCAGTTGAGATGTGCCCAGTGCCACTGAGGGAATAGATTTATTTTATTTTACTTACTTTAGATTTAAATTTAAGAGCTAAAGAACTATAGAATATTTTTCCATTAAATATAACTTCAGCGCTTTGCTGGGACTACACTATCTTTTGCATCCCACAGATGTTTTGTAGCAAGCATGTATTTTTTACTTTCTAATATGTGGCTAAGAACAAATTGCGAATTATGTGTATGTCTCACATTATATTTAAATTGCAAAGTTCTGGCTTGAAAACTAAGATCTAAGGCTGAAGCCCTCCCCCTTTTTTCGGCATATTCTTTCACCCTAATGTATGTAGCATTATCAGAATTTGTAGCAAAACATCTCTAGTAAACAGATCCAAGAGCTAGGAAACCATCCTGAATTTCAAATTCAGTTCCTCTCTTATA
The DNA here is from genome assembly GCA_004023965.1 of Spilogale gracilis. Lineage (NCBI taxonomy): Eukaryota > Metazoa > Chordata > Mammalia > Carnivora > Mephitidae > Spilogale > Spilogale gracilis. The sequence continues at coordinate 133,660 of PITA01000233.1, forward strand.
AGTTTGGTGTTACTTATTGCATAGTCTCATTACTTCAGTTGTTTATATAGGTTTACAATAAAGTAAGTTTCATCATTAGATAACTTTTAATCAGTTTTTAATTGATTAAAGATGAAAATATTTCTTTCACGGTCCTTGAACAATCTTTTATAAGATGCCTCAACTTAGAATGAAACCACAGTGCCTGTAAGGCGGACAAAAATGTTTTCTGAGAAATCCAAAATGGAATCTACTGGATTAAATTCCAAACCAAATTAGGAACATTGAAAAGCCTCTTAAATACACAATGTTCTTTTCCTTCAAGCTATTTGAGAGTTGCAGCTGAAGAAACCCGTGTGATCTTTTCCAAGTACAAAATTTGAGGAAGATCAATACGTAGATATGCTGAAGTCCCTTCCATGCCTGTGTTGCTAGTTTGGTAAAACTAGCAATTAAATAGTATCTTCCAAACATAAGGGATTGCCAGTAACACCTTAAAGAAAATCAAATCTCTCACTGGAAAACAGAAATAGCCAGTTCCTCAGGACAGTGCTGTAAAGAAGTTGGACCTGTTTATGGACAGTGACTTGAAAATCACCAGCACGGAACAAAAATTAAAAAGTGCTTTTTTTCTTCCACAACCTAATGACTCTATGAAATAATACACATATCTTCATTAAAATGAGTCAAAACAATGATTTGAGATCTTCTAATTTAAATGGTATGCCCTTTTGTTTTTCTTTAGGACAAGAGACAAAAACTGGAAAGTTTGGGTCATATGGATCATGGCAGCACTGCTATGTCTGGAATTTTCTTATAAATATCCTATTGCTTTGAGCCTCACAGGCCTGCCTAAAACAGCAGGGACAATCTCATTTGCACTTTTATAGTTGTAGAGGGATTTTCAAGAGTTAAAACAATTTTCTATAATATTCCGTATTAACAAATCCGAAGTGTGATCATACCACTTTTTCATGCTTTTCTGTGAGCTGACAATTTGGAAGGAATTAAAAAAAAGCAAAAAACAAAATTATAAACGACAATAGGAAGGCATTGTAGGTACTCAAGAGAATCTACAAGTTTTTACTGCCTGTTTGCAGCTTTATGCCTCCTTAAGATTATTTTTTTAAACACCAGAAATGACTGTTTGTACCCTTGTGTTCTTGTGAAAATCATCACTTCAAAGGAATGTCTTGTGGCATTGTGCAATAACTAAGTAAATCTCAGAAAATAAAGTGGATGCGACCTGTTTCGTGCCATTAAACAACAGAGAACATTTTATCAGAGTCTACTTTTACTTATGTTACAAATATTCACTGCTTATCAGCTTTTGAATAACTTCACTTTCTTTAAAGTTAGGAAAATACTAATATTTCACCAAAATGTAAAACTTCCATATAAGTCCATTAAAGTTAAATTTTCAAGCAATCTATAAATTCTACAGCAAACTATACCAGGCAGGCATAAGGATACTAAAAAACATGACATCCAAGGAAGTTTAAAAATCAGAGTCAGTGAGAAGGGAATTCAAAGTAAATATACACTACTATTAAAATAAATGTTATACACACCCACTGAGAAAATAAATAAACGCTTAAAGGAGATAGGATTTATAAGTTGATGGTTTGGAGACTAGATGGGGTTAAATGGAGGAAACTTATCTGAAGCAGTTAACTTGGGGTACCAGGAAGGACGGTTCTAGGGCAGTGAGCCGAGTGTTTTCATGGCTGGATGGGAAGCAAAGCCAGCACAGAAGAGTCTTGTTAGAGACTTTTAAAAGGAGATTTGTGTACATCACTAAGGGCTGATAAAACCTTTTCCTAGGGAGTAAACATATGATTTTTGAAAGCTTAGGAGGGCTGTTATAGAAGTTTAGGGGAAAAAGGCACAAGTAAAGTCAAAAGGAAGTAAGTACTTAAAAAATAGGCAGAAGTGAGTATCAATTATCCACTAGGTGATTTGTATCTATTTAGGAAAAGGCATCAGTGTCCACTGAATTTGGCTCCGTGAAGAGAAAGTTGAATTTCCTCCCACAGAAGAGTGACAGGCAATGCCAACTGATAGGAAGCAGTAGTAAAAAAGGACGTTAAAATAGGCCGGGCATGAGAGAACGAAAATCTGGAACAGGAATCTGATAAAGGCGTGTGGCAAGGTAAGGATACATGTAGGCAGAGACAGCCCTGGATTCAGACCCTGACTATACTGCATGAACTTGGACAGGAAGCTTAAACTCTCTGTTTCTTCATCTGGAAAAATGATACCAAACCTTTCCATCTGCAGTGAGGAATAAATAAGACAATGTGTATAAAGTGCTTGGTACCTATATTTCCCAGGAAATACTGGCTTCCTTCCACCCCTTCTCAATCCAACCTCTCCTCCCTTCTCTCTCTCTAATTGCCCGTACACCTTGGAAAGAAAGATTCATGAAAAGGCTAAGGAATAAAGCCCTTTGAAAACAGGAAAAGGGACACAGTCCCATTTCCTTTTACTCTTCAGTTCTTGTTACAGGTTTCCTGGCTCTACAAAGAACCATTTACACCCATTGGCATTCTCACGGTGTTTCCCAGTTTTCCCTTGTCAAATGTCAAGGAGCTGACAGAAGCAGTCTCCTTGTCAAGTGATATTTTTTTTTAAAAAATTCTTTACTCATATATACAGATATATGTGATATATCGATACATGTTATAAGGTAAAAGGCAGTGCAAACATGAGTATGACCACCAACAAATGGTAAGCCTATTAATGCTTAAAAACAGTCATCCCACCAGGTCAGCTTTGCAACTGTAACCTTCGACTCGGATATCAGGGACTTGGTTCTTAAAAGTTTTGTACAGTTTGCTCAAGGAAACAAAAATCAATTTCCTAGCATGCTCTATAACATCTCGATAACAATTTAACACCTACGTGAAAAGAAAGAGTCGGGGATTATACAATCACTTAGAATGTATTATTCCTAGACTGAGCAGACATAAGTCTTTGAGGATTAATTTCATGCTGAGGGTTAAATTTCACTTTCTCGATAGGCTAACCATTGCCTGGGGCTGCACAGATAATGAACCTGCCAAGGGATTAGCAAGGAAACACTTGTGTTATTATAAAGCGGGTACACTTCCCTTTCTAACCAAGTTCATCCTACATGACATTAACAAATTACTCCCTCTCTCTGCCCACATTTCAATATAATGTGAGCCAACAAGTGACCCTGAACCAATAGGACACGAGATAAGATCTTCTCAGTGCAGCAATGGCTATTAAATCCGTCTGTGAGAGCTAGACCTCCTGCGGGGAAACACAAGGCATTTTATCTCCATAGGGCCCCTGCCTCCCCTGCAGAAATCTTTCTTTGGTCATAAACCCTCTAAGTAGACACAATGCCAAGAGGGAGGAATGTCTTTAACAAAAATATTTAGCCTACAGAAAAGGCACTCTCCAGAAAACACAAATGACACAATTCATTTCTGACAAACTCACAGGGACCTAATCTATCTTCTAAATAAGAATTCAGTGGCTTAGCATTTGCCTAAGGATGTGTTCAGAGAGACTGCTGATTTTTCAGGTAAAAATATCCCTTACTCAACAGACCCCTTCTTAAATAACAGCTATGTTCACCGACATAAAATCTGTCGGCCTTTTCTCAGATTTCATTCTCGGAAAATCATCTCCTGCTGGTGGCTGGAGAGGAACCCCAATGAGCAATACCATGGTCTCCCTCCAGCTGTGGTCTCTAGGTACTTGTCATCTTTCTGCTACTTGACTGTGAGCTCCCTGAAGGCAGCGAGTTCATCTTCACTTATCTCTGCATCCCTCCAGGACCTGACGGAATATCGTTACGGAGTGGATGCTCAGCTGCCATTGGCAGGATGGAATCTAACCAGCCTCTGCCACTGCTCATGTCCTCATCCCTTGGCACAATGTCTGGAGAAAAGGAAATCTGACACATAAACAGAGTATGTGGCTTCTATATCTGAAGTTATCATTTAGGCATGTTTAGTATACATTAGAGGTGCTTTTGTGAAAAAGCTGATCCGTTACTGAGATCAGCAACTTCTTAATTTGCCAATAAGCAGCAGGAGGAGAACTGTAGAATGTTTAGGCTATCCACTGGGATTTGCTACAACACAACTTGGTTCAGACCACAGATATTATGGGAAAGCACACTATAGTTTTATGATATATCAGTGTACCTCTATTCAAAATATTGTCCTGTGTACAGTACTTAATGTTTCTGTAAACTCACATTCTAGTTTGCCAGCTTGAAGGCTTTACTATCGGGCCCATAATGATCTCATCACATTCTATGTATATTCCCAGACTAATAAAATAAGTAACTCTCAAACACAGATATGTCGAATGCTTATGTGGAAGCATTATGTAATGAAGATGGCGGGATCTAAGCTTTGACTTGGGAGCTCTGTTAGACAGGAGCACGGTAGAAGCCCCTATTTGCGGGCAATTTCAGCACCTGCGCAGAGAAAGAGCTGACGGTAGAGAAAACGGATGCAGACAGTAACGGTATTCTTCCTCCGAAAGTTTGATAGTTAAGAGAAAGAGAGAGAGGATTATAAACAAGAGGAATTAATAGGAAGGGCTTTTTTTTGTTTTTATTAAGGATGCTGGAGATGAGCATATTTGTAGTTAGAAAAATCAGGTTAGAGGGGGAAATGGAGGAAGCAAAAGGAAGAAGGGATAGAGTTAGTCCTAGAGGAGTAGAATCAGGAGGACCTGAGGGTGGAAAAGGAGACCGGATACTTCCTCTTCAGCCACAAGGCTAAAGAAAGACAAGAGAGGCAAAGCAGGTTTAAGCCTGAGTAGAAGAGTTTTGAAGAGAATCATGTCAGGTGTCCCCAGTCTCCTCAGTAGAAAGAGAGGCGAGTTCGTCTGCAGAAGGTGGTGGGAAGGGATGTGACTGGAGGCTTGTGCCGTGGGAGGGGGGCCCAGAGAGGCTGCTGCTGTGGGGAGTGAAGTGGGGGCTCAGGAGGGAACTCGTTGAAAGGACTGACAAATTGCCGTGGGACCAGAGAAGATGGGGCTGGGATCTCAGGGGGCTGAAGTGGCTGGCTGTGGGTGCCTCTCAGGCCAGGCAAAGTCAGAAGGACAGCTAGGAGAAGGCCTAAAAGTGGAGGACAGGGAGAAGGAGGAGTTGAAGGAATGAGGAGTAGGTATGGTACACACAAGAGAGGAGAGCAGTGGAGGAGCGAGAAAAGGGGGAGTTTCAGATTTGACACGGGGAGGGGGAATTTACAGCCAGCACCCTGCAGGGAGAGAAAGGCCAGGGCTGGTGCAGGAACTGTGGGGACAAGAGGTGAAATGCTTGGCCACACTGAGATAGAAGGCCGATAATGCCATCAGGGAACAGGCCCTAGAGTGCTGGAGGGTTGTGGGCAGTTGGCAAATGGCTGGGCGATGAAAGAGAAAGCTATGGAATGAAGGGCAAGGATGATGGCAGAGGCCAGTGAGGAATATGCGGGCCCCTCGTGTGAACAGAGAAGAGGAAAAGCAGCAGCCTGCTCCAGGGGGCTGTGAGGCGTATCAGAGAAAGTCAGGTGAAGGGGTAGAAGGAGAGGATGAGGCAATGTGAGAGGCAGAGGTGCACAGGACTGGTGAGTGGTGGCTATGGTGGAGCAAGTTTTGGGAGCCCTCGGGCTGACCTGGGCTGGGGTCGGAAAGCACGAGGCTCAGTGGACATCCCCTGGCTTTGCGGTTCCTCGGCTTTCTCAGCTCCAGGGGCCTCTGTCCCCCGGGACATTCCCGTGACTCACCAATCTAGCTAGAGCTGGACTGTGTCACACCGGAAGACTCCCCGCTACCATGATCTCAAGATTTGCCTTGGTGCTATCTCATCCTTCCAGTTGTTCTAGCAAACAAGCTCATCTGTCCTGTGCCCTGGTGTCCACTGGCATCTCCACCACCCGTCTCGGGACAGCGGGGCCCACGGATGGGCCCTGGGAACCAAGCCGTCTTCCCAGAGTCAACGGAAGAGATTCTAGAGCAAGGCGTGCCACAGCTTTGCTTTCCCCATGGAACCATGATGCAGGCAAGTGGTTTTATGATTACAGTCGTCACGCGAAAGTAGTAGTTCAGGAATGGAAAGAATTAAGTCAGAGTCAAGAGGTAGACTGTGAAGAGATGGAGCCGGTGGGAGGCAGGCAAAGTGTTCCCAGCTGCCGGGGCTCTCACTCTGCCTTCTGCCTCTGGGTGAGGACTGGGGCTTGCTGATGCGGAGTTCGGAGGCAAAATAAAGGAGCCTTGACGTCTGCGAAGATTTCTTACCTTCTTCTGGAGGAAAGAAATAAACGCAAATTACAGAGAGCTATGAAAGAGCTATAGTCTGGCATAACAGGACCTTCTCCAGCCCTAGGACTGGCAGCTGCACAGCCCTGCGGGGGTCTGGGGGTCCTCGGGACCCCAATGCTACCCTGAGACATGCTGCACCTGCACCTTCTCTGGTGGTCACCTTGCCTCTACTAAGACTATTTGCTATTTAGCTTTTGCTCAATAAATCAAGGACTGTAGTACAGACTCACAGAGCATGACTGGCCTCTTCCTGCCAAGCTTGAGCCTACCTGAGGTAATGTAGGTGGGGTGTAAAGAACAGGATGTGATATCATAAGCCTGACACCCCAGAAAGATGGCCTCGTCTGCAGAAAAATCAATTTCAGACACGGGAAAAAGAAAATTTCAGTGATGCTGGAAGATGGGGAAAGAGCACTGTTAGAAGCAAGTTATGTTCCTTTGATATTCTAGGCTGCGGGGTCAGGGTGACCTGATTGGGCACATTAGCCAGCATTCCTGTTCATGGCAGCATGAAACAGGGATGCTTCTCCCTAGAGTGGAGTGGGAAGTCTTCTTTATTTGTTGGCAGTCAGTAGCTGACAGAAGAAACACACTTCTTTCCAGTAAGCGTTTTAGTTGGTTAAGTGTATTTTACCAGTCCATCTACTGGTCTCTTGCTGGAATGTCAAGTTATTACAGGTTAGTACCGATTTCAACATCTCACTTGCTGTGAAGTGTGTATTCTGTAATCTGCCAAAAAGCATCAAGCCAAATAAAGTTCTGTAATCTACATAATTACTACACAAAATATATTTACTATACTTTTATTTGATGTTCCCTTTAAAGGAGTCACTGGAGTTTATCCAAGATCACTTACTTATAATAATTTTCCATCTCCCACACGAAGGTTATTAAATCTTAATTAAAGTGCATTTGCCGTCAACCGTAAGAGGCTCTCATTCAAATGATATTGACAAATTTTATTATATAGCCCCACAGTCTTAAGACATTAGTTCATCTCTCATACCAAATTTCAGAAACAGATAGCACTTGCATTTGTATGTGCCAGGGGAAAAATAATAAATATTCTTTGGGTATTTACTATGAGATGGGTATTTTCCCCAGGAACACAGAATTGGGAATGCAAAGAACCAGTTTTATTTAAATAATGCCTATTCTGGTGGGTAAATCATCTCCACAGCTTAAGCAGAACTGGCCAAAGGAAACAAAATTAACTTTTGTATGGGTCAGTTTCATAAAAGGCCACACTGTAACATTAAATGACACCCTTTGCCCTAAAGTTAGCCTGACATACCTGAAACCAATTCCCTGTGTGCCCCTGAATCCAGCGAGATATGGACAAATACAATGGTGACAGGAAGCTCCTAGGACAAGAAGCAAAAGAAACATATTCTGGAAATTCAGAGGGTATAGTTCACTTCTGGGGGATGGTTGAAAGCTGGTGAGGAGTGGGCTGGGACCTCAGAGGCAAGAGGATGACTCAAACCCCAACTACGGGCAGCAGTGACCCACAGTTGACCTTCCAGAAGGATGCGGGGGTTCACAGGCACACCTCCACAAGAACCTCATCTGATCTCCTTCCCGGTCATAAGCAGAGTAGAACTGAATTCACCATCAAGAATAAAAGCCAGGGTTTTTCCAAAAAAATTCTCATCCAAGAACTCACTGGGAAAAACCTCTGAGATTCGATGCTCTGTGATGAGAAACAAGAAACTTCTCTGGTGGATTACAAAAGGAGTAGTTTCTTTCAACCACAAATATGTTTGTTTGCCTTTATCTTTTGAATTTCTGAAGCAAAATAACTGTTATGCTATCCCTTCTTGGAGTTATCTTTTATCTAACAAATATTTCAGGGTTCTCAACAGCGTTAAAAAAAAGAAAAAAAAGAAGAGCCCTCCAAATGGGTAACCTGAGCAAATTCCTTACTAGTCTCACTGAGAACAGAAGAATCAGTTTGTTTTGGACAGACTTTATTCATATAAATTTTCTTGAAAAGTATTGTCCTTCAATTGGCTTGATAACATCAATTTCCTTAGATTAGGCTCTAAACAGCCAAATGGTGCACTCCAAAAGTTTTCCACTTTACTATTACATGGAATTCTGTGATACACAAGGTTCTCAAAGTCTTTTTAAATTTCAACAAGCTGTGATTTCCAAAAATTGTGGATGAGCAAGGTTTCAATAGGTCTGACAGCTGATGAGCCACAGAGAAGGGAGGAAGAACTAAGAAGACTAAAGGGCAGCAGTTTTGACATCACTATTTTGAGGCCTGAATGCGAGTTCTACCATGTAGTCGTGTAACTGAGGATAGCACTTACCCGCTCTGGATCTAAAAATAAGAGTACTGGAGGATGAAATAACTTGATGTATGGCGTTAAATTACATGTTAATTATTTGATCTTTTCTTATCATTATGCCACTAATTAAGCAATAATTATTTATCCTTTAGGAATTCTGGGCAAATGAAATTTTTCTTTTTGTTAAGAATTAACATATTAAACCTTGAATTTCTTGAAGTATAATCAAAGTATCAACATGTTCTTAGTTTGTCTACCATATGTACTACATAGGAACTTTAAAAATATCAGCTATCTCTGTAAATGAAGACATTATCCTTCTTAAACACACACACACACACACACACACACACACACACACACACACACACACCCCAAAACCCAAACCCAAACTACTAGGTATGTCTTAACTGGAAAATACAGAGGGCTGAATGTAAAAGCATAGTTTAGGTCTCAACTTGGTAGAAATAACTTTGGGGTTTTCAATTCTCTAAGAATTACTTAATGGCTTTTGTTAATATCTCTTCTGTCCAATTTTTACAGCTCTTCCTCAAAGCCCTCCAGAACCCACAACTGTCCCCTCTGGCCAAAGGCTCCACTAGTCTCCAGGGCTAGAAACCTCGGAATCATTTTTTCTATTTTTTATTTCCTTTCCTTCCATTCCCTGATCATCATTCCCTGTAAATTTTCCTTTTAAACATCTTCCTGTGTTGTCTTTTCCTCTCCATTTCCACTGATTTCTTGACATAGGTCAATATTAACTCACAACTGTACTCACTTAGTAACTCCACCCTCTTTTCTTACTTCTACTTCTAACTAGCAGTCTTACTAAAACGCCACATTCACCTGATTAAGACTCTGCTCAAGAATCTCCAATGGCAGGGGCGCCTCGGTGGCTCAGTTGGTTAAGCGACTGCCTTCGGCTCAGGTCATGATTCTGGAGACCCGGGATCGAGTCCCACATCAGGCTCCCTGCTCAGCGGGAAGCCTGCTTCTCCCTCTCTCACTCCCCCTGCTTGTGTTTCCTCTCTCGCTGTGTTTCTCTCTGTCAAATAAATAAATAAAATCTTTAAAAAAAAAAAATCTCCAATGGCTTCCTGGTGCCTGGTCGTGGGTTCAATATCCTCATACTTCATCCTCATTCTGTCATTTTAGTTACCACTTTTCTTCAAACTATCTCCTTTGTCCAGGTGAGGCCAGGGAACTGACCTGACAACTTCCTCATTTCTTCCTCTGAGCTTCACCTGTGCTCTTTCTTCTCCTTGGAAAATTCTCTTACTATATCTCCCACCTAAATCTTATGCAAAGCCAGAAGCCTTACCTAAAGACCTAGACTCTCTTTTTACTCCAAGTCCCATTTAGATTGGCACCAAATTTCTTCTAATTTTCCACATATTTTCCTCCTTAAATAAGCTGGAAGCTCCTAAGGGATTAGGTAGGATGGGAGACACGTCCTATTTTTTTTTTTTTTTTAATGCATTCCCCTTCAGCCCACAGTCTGTATACTCAAATACATGACCCAAAGATATACTAACAGATGCTATAGCACCAGATTTCTTTTTATTAGCTGGTGTTCTTTCTCCTCTTCTTCCTCATAAATTCCCTGATTTATTTGGAGCAACAGTGTGCCCAGGGAAAGACTACATTTGTCAACCTTCCGTGCTACTTGGTGAGGTGCTAGCAGGCAGTATTAGGTAAGGCTCCCAGGAGTGGACTTTAAAGGTGGCCGGCTCAGCTGGGAAGCATGTTCTTTTTACCCGGAAGCTGGATGTAAGGCTGGAGGTCTGGTAGCCATTTTGCACTGTTAGGCAACTTCGCAAAAGGATAGGAGGCACGGACAAGGAATAAAGGAGTCAAAAGGCCAAAGGAGCTTGGGTCACAAATAGTAGTACTCTGCTCCTGACTTTTGGAAAGAGGTCTATTACGGCTAAATACAATTCCTAACTTATACTGGTGTCAACAAAGGAGAAAGAAGCTTGTGCGTAAGATGGCATAAAATGAGGAGAAAATCACAATCCTCAATATAAACAGGAAAAGAATAAAGTAGGAAAAGTTTGAAAACTGGGTAGAAAGCATGGCTTATTAAGAGGTCTACCCACATGGCACTCCCATTCTGGTGCTACAGAAAGAAACCCCGGGCTGGGGGAGGAAGGAAGATGTGAGGCTAGGAGACCAATGCTCCCGGGCCCATTAGTCTTTGGGGGCTGGCCCTGGATCTTTTGAGGAAAGAAATTGCTAGGGGGCATGTTTGGCACCATATGGACTGGAGTCTGGCTAATACTATAAAGAAATCCTTGGTAAAAAAAAAATTCATGTCAAGTAATGACATTCTCAACAGCTGTCAATTCAGTGTGAGAATCCTAATTAGCTAGGATGTTGCGTGATGGCAACTCCATGGCTGCTTTCCGAAGGCTAAGGGTTTTACTGTGACCCTGAGTGGGAGGGGCAGCAGAGAAGACTCACTGATGATCATTGTGCTAGTCACTTGGCCTGCACAATTTTTATTTAATTATTAAAATAGTACAACAAGGTAAATATTGTAAGTCCCATTTGTAAAACTCATCTAGGGTCATCAGTTTTTAACATTTTGCCACACATTTTTCCTTCCCTCCTCTCACTCTGTGTGTGTGTATACACGTCTATGTCAATGGCTACAGAACATGAATATTTTGCTGAGTCACTTGATATTGAGTTGAAGACATCATGACATTTCATCCCTAAATGCCTCAGAATATCCCCTAAGAACAAGGACGTTGTTCAACATAACAACATGCCATCATTTCATTTATGAAATTTAGCATCAGTAAAATCACATTATTGGATGTTCAGTCCACATTCTATTTGTCACACTGTCCCAATAACATCCTTTGACTTTGTTGTATACTGTACTACATCTTATATTCAATTGTCACATCTCTCATTATCCCTTAATCTAACAGAGTTCCCTGACCTCTGATTTGGTCTTTCAAGACTTTTCTGAAGTATACTGACCCAGTTGTTTGTAGAATGGCCCACATTTCGAATTTGACTGATTGACATTCATTATAGTTTCTTAGGTTAAACATAAACATTTTTGGTAAAAAATACTATGTAGGTGATGTTGTATCCTTTTCATGTGTCACATCAGGAGACACAATGTCAGTCCGTCTCATTGTAGGTGGGCAAAACTCCAGATTTTGATGCTTTCTGTTTATTAAAGAAAGAAGTCCAGTTACTTCAAAGGCACCCAATGGATTAGCACAGCAGCCCAGCATTAAACAGGTGAGTAACAACTGAGCCCACATTCACTTTCTTTTCTCACCTTAAGAACACATCCTTCCTAAATTCGAACTCCCTGACAATTAGAGAGATAAAAGTGTTTTCTTACTTCTTTTTCTTTTAAAAAGATTTTATTTATTTATTCGACACACAGAGAGATCACAAATAGGCAGATGCAGGCAGAGAAAGAGAGGGAAGCAGGCTCCCTCCTGAGCAGGGAGCCCAATGCAGGCCTCGATCCCAGAATCCTGAGATCATGACCTAAGCTGAAGGCAGAGGCTTAACCCTCTGAGCCTCCCAGGTGCTTCTGTTTTCTGACTTCTGATGAGTTTTCCCTCAAGGAGACTTGTTCCTGCTACAGATAATATACGGACACAGCATCTCTCCCTATTCCTTTCCACGTGCCTTGCTAGAAGCTGAAACAGGTGGGTCCCAGCAATGCCAGCAGCTTAGGAGGGGAGAACCAGGCAACAGATCACATTAAGCTGCGCTGCCCAGAGAAGGTGTCTGGAGGAGACAAAGCCAGATCTGAAATATGATCCCTGAGCACTCAATCATTTCCATTTTATTTTACCTAATGAGGCAGGAGTTAAAGATGTCGACCTGATCAGAGTCAGATGGAAGCCTTACAGGAGCGGGACCCCCGCTGCCCTCCTGTCCCGACACCCTTTGTTACCTCCAAGTGAGCTGAGACCAGGCTGTGAACCATGTAAATAGAAGGCTTCCAGGTTAATGAAAATCTTCAGCACCATTCAAAAATCTGGACAGAGGGTCATGCCGCCTCCTAATCCAAAGAAACTTCATGCAGCTCAGTAATAAAGTTTAATGAATGCTGGTCATTTTGAATCATGAGCCTGTGAGACTGGCCAACGGCTAATAGCTTCCTTACAGAATCTCCTCTTTAGCTGGGACACAGCAAGTACTCCAAAGCTGTCTGGGAAGCCCGAGTTGCACATGAAGCGTAATAGTCCATATGCCCAAATCCGAGGGGAAGTTTTTGGAAAGGGCAGTAAACATTTCTAGCAAAGCTGATGTTTTTATTAGGTGATGGCATGCTTTGAGCTGCATTTCATTCATTATCTTCAAAAGGAACTTTCTTTCAACGCCATGTCAGATTTGACCTATTGCAATCATGTAATGTTGTATAAGGCCGGCCTGTAGCTTCTCCACCTTTTTAGGGGCGTATGCGTGTAAGGCAGGCTAACAATTTAACAGAAACTGACCCTGAAAAAATTCCCATCTCTTGGAGAATCAAGCCTGGATTTACTTTTATTAATTTTAAAATCTGACTCCCAAATTGCTTACAACAGCAACATAGAGATGGATGGCTTTCTGAAAAAACTACAAATCATCGTCAGAGTGCATGAAAAAGCCATATAGAAAAAGGCAAAGATCAAATGCTACCTTCATGAGGACGGACGCACACCTTATGTCCTTGAGATTCGTTTCAGAATATAGTAGAGATCAGACTCTGGTTACCTACTACATGGACTTAGATACGCCATAAGTCAAACCACAGTCTAAAAATGTTCTTGCTTGCACATAGCAGAAGTCTAAAATGTGCCGAGCCATATATGAGGCACTGGGATTTTCAGGAATGCAGAGAACGTTTCCACATTGAAAAGAGCCTCACACTGGACTCTTCTGAATAAAACTTCTGTAGAAGAATGCAATCCAACTGGCCAAATTATCATATTTGCCCCAATCTCCTCTTTTCAGTAAACAGGACTTGGCTATTGGCTTTCACCTATTCTTGTAAAACAATTAGCTGGGATTGTAGAACATTCTCTTGACAGGCAAGTCTGGGAATTCAATGTAAATATGGATTTGAAGATTTATGGGGCGGAATATTGTGATCACACAACGGCGCTTCTCCAGGTTTCCAGAGATCATAATTCCTGCCTCTGTTTATTATTCAGTTTATGGTTGGAACATAACAGATGATTCATTTTTAATGTGACAAATGTTTGGGGGTTTGTTTGAGGGAAATAAAAGTTTACAGTTTAGCACAGGACATGGATAGTAAACTGGAGTGTAAGGCAATATATTTCTAAAACATGGTGATTAGGATATTTATTTGCTTCTTTCTACCCAGGACTCCAGTGAAGAGTGACTGGTCGTGTTTACTTTTAAAGCCCTGAACCCCATTATTCTGCTTTGCAATGTTCTAGAAGGAATTTAAATTTTCTCAAAAAATACAAACCACTACTTTCTAGTCGTGAAAGGAATTTATAATTCCTTATATGTAGACAGCACTAACGCGATACAAAGCACCAGAGAGCAAACCTGGATCGAAACAAAGTGCCCTGACTCATAAGACCTTACAGTCTATGAAAAAAGAATAGTGCTGAGAAACACACAATAGTCTCCACTTTCCAGATTATCTCCATAGCAAGGCAAACTCTTGTTTAATTCACGTATCCATCTATCCATCCATTCATTCAACAAAAGGTTATTGAGCACATACTACATATCAGGCGTAGTTCTAATGCTAGTGACACAGGAGTGAGCAAGAGAAAAGTCCATAGCCCCAATGAGTTTACATTCTAGAAGGGAGAGTAACAATAAACAAAGAGACTCGTACACCTACCAGCCCTAATCCCTTTCCATAACTCCCAAATCCAAATGTTCAAACCATTCAAAAACTGTGATTTTCCTCTAAGTTTGTGACAAACTCATTTGGCAGAAAAACCTTATCTGAAAAGAAGTGAGGCTATCTGTAGTTTCCATTACATTTAGTGTGAACCTGTACATGTTTAATTGCAGAATTATTACATTTGATTATGGAATGCTGTCCCAGACCCTACTGGGTGTTTGTAATGCACATAGTGTACCATCCTATCTTTATAAAACATAAAAATTTCTGAATTATGAAATATATGTCTTCAAGATATTTTTTTAACAGTTTTATTGGGGGCCCTGAGTGGCTCAGTTGGTTGAACCACAGTCTTCAGCTCAGGTCATGATGCCGGAGTCCCGGGATCGAGACCCACATTGGGCTCCCAGCTCCATGGGGAGTCTGCTTCTCCCTCTGACCTTCTCCCCTCTCATGCTCTCTGTCACTCTGTCTCTCTCTCTCAAATAAATAAATAAAATCTTAAAAAAAAACAGTTTTACTGAGGTACCACTGATGCACGAAGAACTGCACACAATGAATGTGTACAACTTGATGAGTTTGGACATATGTGAACACTCACGATACCACCAGCACAACAAAAGTAATAGACAAATCCAACACTTGTTAGAGTTTCCTTGTGTCCCGTTGTTATTGTTTTCATGGTAAGAACATGAAACATGAGATTTGCCCAGTGAACAATGTTTGAAAGGCAGGAGACCGTGCGGTTAACTGTCAATGGCATGGTGTATAGCGGCCTTCCAGCACTAACTCTTCTATTTTAACAGAAACTGAATGCCCATTGGACAAGAACCTCCCATTTCTTCCAGCCCTTAACCCCTGGAAACCACCCATTATATTCTCTGCTTCTGTGAGTTTGGCTACTTTAGTCATTGAAATACTTCATGTAAATGAAATCATGCAATATTTGTCCTTCTGTGACTGGCTTATTTCATTTAGCATAATATCATTCAGGTTCATCCATGCTGTTGCAAATGGTAGGATTGCCTTCTTTTTTAAAGTTGAATATTATAGTCCATTGTACATATATACCACATTTTCTTTATTCATTCATTTGTTGATGGTCACTTGGGTGGTTTCCATATGTTGGCTATTGTGAATAATGTTGCAGTGAACATAGGAGTGCTGACATCGCTTTGGCATCCTGATTTCAATTATTTTGAATACATAAAAGGGATTGGCAGGTCACATGGTAGTTAAAAAAATTTTTTTTTGAGGAGTCCCACACTGTTCTCCATGGTGGCTGCACCATGTTACCATTCCTACCGACAGCGAACAAGAGTTTTGGTTAAGGAATTTAGGTTTGTGTATCATAACATCAGAAGTGAGTAAATGAACAGATGTAAGGATGAATGGATGAATAAACAGATGCTTAGACTTTTTTTCAGGTGAATATGATAGTTCTATTAAAATGTGTAGCCACCAGTAGATTTATACATTTTGCAATGTCTGTGACCTAAACTCAGGATATTTGATAGTTCTTGGCCCAAACATTCATTGATTCATTTACTGGTACCTACTCTGTCTATTGAGGAGACTAAAATGAATAAAGCTTAGTCCCCATTTTTACAAACTACAATCTAGTAGGTGATATAGATATGAAAACAGAGTGTCACATACTGTGATAAATGTCACTATCAGCCCACTCTGCCTGGGAGAACTGGGGAGAGGAGGTGACATTTCAGAAGTGTTGAAAGATGAGTATATGTTTACCAGGCAAAGAAGGTAAGAGAGAACCCTCCAGGAGGTGGATTTCTCTGTTCAAAGATTCACAGAATCTGAGAAGAGCATGGGATGTTTGAAGAAAAGGTGAGGAGGTCACTGTGGCGGTAGCAGAAGGTGCATGGGGGTAAACAGCTGGGAGGTAGAAAAGACTGGCGTCAAAAGAAAGCCTGTCTGGGGCTTTGCAAAAGAGGTTAGAGGATTTTTATAGGATATTTTCAGGCACGGAAGTGAGTGAAGCACCCAAATTTTTGCTTTCTTTCATTTATTATTTCAGGAAGATAACACTAGGAGCCGTAAAGGAAGGTTAGATTTGAATAGTGACCAAGAATGGAAGGCAGGCCCTTGGGAATTGGTGATAAAGGCTGAACTGGGGCAAAGGCATTAGGGGCAAGAGAGCAAAGTTCAGAAACATTTCCAAGGCAGATACAAAAGGGTATGATGACCATGGATATGTGCAGTGAGGGAGAGAAGAGAGTCAGGGTGGTGAACTTGGGTGACTAGGGAGAGAAAACCAGGTAGACAAAAATACCATGAACTGAGATAATCAGAGGCATTGCTAAATATTATCCAACAACTCCCGGAGGTTCCCCCTTTTAAGTTATCATCTTACCTCAGAAGATCAATAATATTCTGTTTTACACAACTGTGGACCCTATTCACAAGGCACAATAAGATCAGAATTTTTTTTCTTGTACCTAGGGAGTTTCCAGTGGGAGAAGCAAAAGAATTAGGCATTAAGTATATTCTCCATACTGTCAAGGCTCCGATTTGTTTCCAGTGTCATAAATCATCATAATTAACAACCTTTCAACCAAATGGATCCCAAAGCACTTTCCAAATTATGCGACTCTGGAGGTGAATTGCCTCGGCTGTCCAACAGCTGTCAGCAGCACTCTGCAAAGGGGACAGAACGAGAGGGAGGCTGCAGAATCTCCAGAGAGCTCCCTGCAGTGTTTAGGTTTGTGGAATGCGGGTCCCCAAAGTGGAACTTGGCTCAGAACAGGGTCTCATCCACTCTTGGTAGAAATGCAGTAAAGCCATTCTTATTTCCAAAAAGTCAACAGATTGCTCTTTTTTTTTTTTTTTTTTTTTTTTTACAAAAGATCCCTGTGAATGGAATCAATATCAGTCTTTTGCCTGAGAAACCAGTTATAGATTTCAAATCACATTTCTTATTTTGGTAATGGTTTCCTTACTGGTTGATCAGGGCATAGTTGGTTTGAGCGAAACCTCCTTTCTTTTTCACATATTACGAGATCAATAAGTGAGTATGAAATTGAAGTGAATCAGACTGTCTGGAATCTCATGTGTTCAAATCCACTCATTTTTTTGTTTGTTTTTAGTTTTGTTTTCTGTTTTGTTTTGTTTTGTTTTTTTTTTAAGTGTGGGTTTCGAGGGGCCATTTTGTAATTTGATCAAATTCTGACTTTTCATCTCTCTCCCTGTTCATTCAGGCCCAGCCAATCATAGTAAACCTCCTAGAATATTCTCTTAATTTCAGCAGGAGAAGGCAGGGGATATACAAAGTTGCAAAATTAACATGGTGAGTATACTTGGAGCTTCTAATTTACTCTATGATTTGGGTTAAATAGCAAAATCGATACAGTATGAAGTGTAATGTAAGATTAAAATAAATTTTAAAGATACTATATGAGAATTACAGTTTGCTTTGGACTACTCAGGTGTGTCCACAGGTAGTTCTCTTATTCCGTCCCTGCTCACATATATTTGTTCCCTTTTCATTTGACACGGAGAGGACTACGGGGAATAAAGTAATGAGACGCTGCCATAATAAGTGCTTCTATTTTTAAAACATGGCTTCTTTGGGGGCAGCAGAGGGATGAATCACACAATTTTGAAATGATACCTCAATTCAAGAAATCTGGTATTAAGCAAACAGTGATGAAAAGGGCTTGTATATTTGTTTCATAATAAGCAAAAACTATCACTACTAGTGTGAGAACAATTCAAAACCATCTTAAGTCCAGTTGACATAAGTTATTTTACCAACACCATTCTAAAAAAAGAAGTAAGGACTTGGTTCTTCTATCAGTGCAATCCAAGTTTCTGGATTGCCTATCCTGTACAAAAATTCAGCTAATCACTCTAAGTGATTGAAATAGAACCAGCATTTCCAAAGCTTTGGACTATGCAACTTATGGAGGATCTATCCATATCTCTCGTGGATCTTAAAAATCAGTTATCCAGAGCTTATTTCCCACTGAAACTCATGAAGACATGTAATTAGGATCTATTATCATGTTGAGTTAATATTTCAGAATCAAGGGCTTAGATTTTTTTAATAAGTTGAACTTATTTTACTTACTTTAAGTTTCTTGTTAATTCACTGCTTAAGTAATTCATCTACCCGTTAGTTCAAATCTTTATTGTTTTCCAGGTATGTGCCAGTCTTTGGGGATCAAGTGAATGACAGATGGCTCTTAGAGCCATGGAAGTTTCAGCCTTGTGTGGATACAGGTAAGTAAACAGGTAACTGGCAATACTTTGTGCACAAAGTGCTATGATCAAGGGAAAGTTAGAGGAGGGCACACAGTAGCAGGTGGGTACCTGACCCTAACTGAGGAGGGGGAGAAGACCTGCCGGGGGGAGTGATGGGTAAACAAAGGCCTAAAGGATGAGGAGCTAGCCAGGGGAAGGGGGGAGGGAATGAGGTGGAGAGAGACTGTTCAAGACATATGAAAGCATCGAATACCACCATTCTTTTTGTTGGGTGTCGTGACCTCTATTTTACAGATTAGGAAAATGGGGATCAGTTCAGTAATTGGTCAGATCAACTAAGTCATGGAGTCAGGATTCAAACCCAAGCCTGTCTTGCTCTAAAACTAAAATTCTTTCCCTACCTTAGCTTACCAGCTAGAGAAAGCAGTAAAAGATGTTGAAAGAAAGGTCCCGCCTGCATTCTCTGCTAAGAAAAAAGCTTAATAATCACAGAAAGCTACTTAGTCAGAACTCAAATTTGACTACCGTTTTTCCCCAGGTCCCTCAAAAATGATGTTCACCAGGGTACCTTGTAACCACCTTGGAATATTGACGGACAGTTCACTGCTTTCTCCAGATCACCTGCTTTCTCCAGGTACCTAACAGAGCCACAGCACAGGGCACAAAAGCCTTCTGAAGTCTCTGAATGTATTTTAGCACCGGTCAGCCAAAAAGGAGAGCACGGATTCTGCATCTATTTAGGAAGCAGTATTTTGGTCTTGATTATGCTCCATGGGACTCCTTCATTCACTACTAGAAACTCAGACTTAACGCATAATACAACGACCACGGCAGGTGACACAGAATTCTGTTTCCTACCTATTCTTTCCCTCTACTAAAAAATGTTAGTGGTGGAAATGGTGATTAAAGATTATGACATTCTATGGTCCTCTTTAAATAAGACATGCAATATGCATTTACCCGGTGCAGGGATTGCTCGGTATCTCTATCTAAAGGAAAATACTCTTATTATGAACAAGCTAACAGATGCTGGGGTCATCGACAGTTTATTAAACTTAGACTTTTCTATGCACAAAATAAAGTATGGAAGGATAACCTGGGAACCATATGTGTCACATGACTTGTTAGGGCCCAATCACACCTAATTTCAGTGGCTGAAGAAAAAGGGGCAAGCAATTAAGGGAGAGTTTGGTCAGCTTCTGTTCAACCAAGGACGGAAACCTGCACAGCTGGAGACAATTCTAAGCGAACTGATCAGAATTCCTTTACCTTAACTAGAGCCAACTAACAAGTGAATACCCATGAGTTTCTATAATCAAGCAGCAAAAATTTTAGAACCCAGAAAGGCATGGGAATATTCAATAGCTCTAACCTATCTCCTTTTAAGGAGCAGGGACACCTATCAGCTTGGGATGAGGCAGGCTATTTTTTATGAAAAGTGTAATTTTCTGGGGGAACAAAGTGCTGTCGCTGGGTGTCAGGAAAATTAATCAGCTGAATGTGGCTGCTTATAAAATAAACTGACAAACTAGAAAAAAATGGGACTAGAAAAACTGGAAATCATCACTCTCAATGTCATAGTATCTTGTATTCAAAATATTGTGTCTCCTGTAAAAAAAAAAAAAAAGACTTACATTTTAATGTGTGTTCTCCAAATGAGCAGCTAACAGTCTTTTCTGAGTTGTTAATCCCCAGAACCCTACGAAGGGTTGCTTTATGTATATTGGTTTGCTTGCTTGCTTGCCTGGTGAACATGTCAAAAAAAAAAAAAAAAAAAGGAAAAAGAAAAAAAGGCCTTTCCTGGGGTAGATCAGCTACTTTAAGGAGGTTTTCCTAATTCCCAAATAATGAACACGGCACTCTGGAAGGATACCAAGCACATTAAACATTTGGAAGAGTTAGTGAAAACAGTTACATATTTTTTAAATAATAAAATAGATCTACCTCCCCCGAAACTTATGATTATTTTTGCAGTTGCGGATTTTAACTTGAAGCCAAAAAGTCCTGGAAACACAGTCATTGCTATCCAAATGAGCTATGTATCCTTTCATGTTCTGCATGAGAAGGAAAGACCTACCAAGCAAAATCACCTATACCCAGAACAACAACAAAAACAATGATCAAGTCCAATCTGTTTCCACCAACCAGCGAAAGTGAGCCTGGCTAGTTTGCTTTAGCATTGAGACACACTTTCTGGATTATACACCTTTTCTTAACTATACTATTGCTATTTCAGAAAAACAAAACCACACACACAACAATAACAACAACAACCCCCCCTAACAATTAGACACACCTGCTTAGAGCACCCTGCGCTCTGTTCACACTTCATGGTCGATCTTAAAGTGACAGCATATTAAAACATCAATGTAATTCCTGTGCATTATGTAACTACAACAGCTGAAAGTACAATTAAAGTTCCTAGCATTATGGAATGGAATTTGACTCATTTAGAGTGCTAAAAATTCATATATCACATGAGAAATGTAATTTTCACAAGATTATAAAAACTCAGGAAAATGGACGTGTACCTTCACATAAACTCTGAAATTCCTATGGCTTTTTGGTTTGTGTTTAGAGTATGGTGATAGTATTCTTGAAGAGTCTACCATCATGTGTTAGCATAATACATAAAATTTTGGATAAGAAAATTATCACTCTAATATTTCCAAGACAAACACACAGCTAACCGTGTTCAGCTTTAAATATATATATTAAAAAGCCAGACAGGAAGCACTGCTAAAATTTTACATGGAAACCAAATATACTGAATTTGAATATAATGAATATCATAAACATGAAGTGGGATCAAATTGCTTCCATGCACTGAAAAAGGAAAACTGTAAATCTGTTAGAACATATATCCCTGGTAATAAATTGTGACATTCTTATTGTGAAAACTAGGAGTGCAGCAAAGTACTTATACTGTAAGAGTTTCTTGGTAGCCAAAACAAAATAGAATATTACAAAAGAATTTGGCATCAAAACCAAAAGAACAATTGTTCAAGGGGAAATGGTATAATTAAATTATGTGTTTGAAAACTGTAATGATAAGATATGAATCACATGGTCCAGATAAATGTTTTGGCAGAGCTCTGCTTCCATTATAATCTCTCAAGGACAACTCTAAGATTGCCAAATCTGAGAAGCTATCTGAGGCAATGCTGTCCTCAAGGAAAGCGTTTCACAGCAGACTGAACACTTCTCAGCAGAGAAGCGCCATCTTGCTCCCGAGAAGCCCCTCTTCCACTCACTGGACACGCAAACAGACCCTCAACCCCCCCTAAATAGCTGGTTGTTTGGGGAAACACACCTTGATGACTGCAGTTTCTCCGGCATGGCTACTCTGGGTTCTGCTGGACCAGTGACAAATGCCACAGCTTTTTAATGGTCTGATCCCTGGGACTTTCATCAGCCAACACCCTATTTTTCGGAGGCCCTCGGTGTCCTCTGAGACCCTCCAACAAACACTGCTGCATTATGCCTCTAGTGCTTTTGTTCCACTTGGATTAGAGAGCACAGTCCATAGATTGTCTTTTTCTCCCCCCTCTCTCTTTTTTACAAAAGTAGGTAGGGTGAAAATCTTTTAAATTATAGAAATCAGAAGTATAGGTTTAACTGTTTGTTTCAACTCAGGTCTGACAACTGGTAGATGGATGTGGTCTGTGTATATTTAGAGCAATACTTCAAGTTGGACTAAATCACTCCTTGACTCATTCCTTCGGTTAGCACTCAGATGGCATCTCTTTGGTACCAGGCACAGTGTTAGATGCTAGGAGTACAAATATAAATGTGACACATCTCATATTTTGACAGAGGAGACTACAAAAATCTAATACTATTATGATCTGAACATGCATGTTATCTACATTATAGCCACACACATGCATAGGGCATGCGTGTAACACCCACAAACACACACACACACGGTTTCATCCAGTGTCATTCCATGCAGAAGGTAGAAAAGTATTCATAGAAGTAGCTATATTTGAATTGAGTCTTGAAAGATGAAAGAATCCCCCCAAGGAGAAGCTGGGGGAGAGTAATCATTACAAATATAATGTCTACAGTACTTAACACAGAAAACTAAAGATGTTAGAAACATGGATTAACGCAATATATCTTCTTCATCTGTAGCTACCTCACTACTGGTAGGTCAAGTACAAATCCAGAAAGGTCCAATGTGTAGAGCCAGACTGCCTGGGTTCAAGTCCTGGCTCTCTCCTTAATTCATTTCTTGCCCTCTCCAAGTTCTAAGTTCCTTATCCAAAAAATGGGGATCATAGGGCTTCTTTTGTGGGCTTTTGGAAAGATCAAAATAGACAACATGGTCAAGAATTATACATGGCAGGGGCACCTGGGTGGCTCAGTTATGAAGCATCTGCCTTCGGCTCAGGTCATGATCCGGGAGTCCAGGGATGGAGCCTCGCATCGGGCTTCCTGCTTGGTGGGAAGCCTGCTTCTCCCTCTCTCACTACCCCTGCTTGTGTTCCCTCTTTCACTGTATTTCTGTCAAATAAATAAAATCTTTTTAAAAAAGAATTATACATGGCACACAGTAAGTGCTCAATAAGATAGCTGCTAATCACTTTTCCTACTCTTACCACTATCACGTGTAGCTACAGGTCATGTTTGGGAACTAACAAAATAATAATCTGGTACAGATGGAATGTATTCGTATCAGAGGGAGCAGATATAGCAGATTCTGGAGAATGTAGGTGGGGGTTGTCCAAGAAAGATGTCTTATGTCCTGTAGAGGAGTCTAGACTTACTCTCATCAACAGAAGGGAACCATAGATGGTCCAGCCACGGATAAGCAACTTACAGTATAGGGACACCTGCAGTGGAGGAGAATTATTGGTGTCTTTTGTACTTGCCTTGGGCATGATGCAGGGGGGCATTCGACCATCCCTGGAAGCTACCACAGGGGAGTCATGGGAGAAGTCTGCCCAAGGTGCAGACGATAAGAGGGCGCATTGTCTGTATGGAACTTTTTAACAATAACGAGCTTCAACATAATTTTTATTATCACCATGCCCTGGCAACGATGAGCAGTGTCAGTGATAAAATACGCTCTTCCCTGCTGAGCAAGCCGTTTCTTCGGCATGTCACAGTCTGCTAGTTTGTTTTGTGAAATCCGAGGAGGATTAACAAGCACCCAGAAGCTGGGTGCCCATCAGTATTTCCTGACATTCAGGCACGTGTTAATTCAGGAGCAGGAAATGGACCTGAGGAGCAAACAGCCAGACAGAAAATTCTAGTGGGGTCATGGAGTTGGGAAACGTTTGGAGCATTTCCCAAGGAGAAAAGTCTAAGGAGGAAGCACCATCACGGAGGTCCTGGGAAAAAGAGACCAAAGGACACGGGGCAGCAGGCGAGGAAGAGGAAGATAGAGACACAGAGAAGGCTTAAAATGATACAGCTTCCTCATCAGTGGTGGCCTGGCCACAGGCGGGTCAAGATGCCAACCCAGAAAGGTCCGGCCCCGGGGTTTCCAGGAGACACTTGAGGAATCGGCATCCCATTGTCAGAGATGCACATCATCGGCTCCCACCCAGACTGGCCGAACCCGGGGTGAGGCCCAGCCATCTGTGCTTTCGCCAGCCCTCCGGGTGATTCTGACACCTACGGAAGTGTGAGAAGCACAGGGCTCCCCTCTGTGCAGCAGCTCCCTGAACACAGTCCTGTGTTCTTCTGGTGCTTCGCTGGGATCTGTGACATTTGTCACAGACCAGTATTTATGCCTGTTAGGCACGAGATCAGTGCATTCGTTCTAGTGGTTCTCCAGGAGAGTGGAGCATGATTTTGCCCCCCAAAGACTATTGGGCAGTATCTGAAGACATTTTTGGTTGTCACATTGGGAGGAAGACACTAGTGGCATCTAGTGAGTAGCGGCTACTGCGTGCTGAACATTCTACAATGCCCAGGACAGAATCCCTACAACAAAGAATTAACCAACCCCAAGTGTCAACAGAGCTGGGGTTGAGAACCCCTGGTTAACCTCACAAAGAAAGAGTTTTCTCTAGGATTCTTATTAAGTTGGGGGAAGGAGAAGGCAAGGTGGGAAGTCGGCATCCAATCTGCTGTCTTTGAACACAAATCTCTGCTCGTGCAGTGAGGAATGTTTACTGATTGGTGACTGACTCTGTTTATTGTTGGTCTGTAAAGGAAGTAGGAGCTTTATGACCCTAACCAGGAACTGCTGGCTTTGTTTGCTCTCCCTCTCTGGAGCTGTCTTTCTGTATATTGTTTCTACCCTGACTTCATTCTTTGATTCTAAAGCAGTCAGGCCAGTCCTGATCTGGATCTCGGGTGGAGGCTTGAGTCCTGGCTGTTCAGACAGGGCTTGTGAGAGGGGGGATTTGGGAGACTGCTAATTCTGGTAGTGGGCACTGCAGGGACAACATCATGGAAATGCTGAAGCCAAGACCTTCCCTCCACGCCCCCCATCCCCACACCTCCACCTTCCTTAAACTGAGAGAGGCCAGCGACAAGGGGACCACTGGCACCACTTTGGAGAGACCCACAGCTAGGTACAGCTGTGCTAGGCATGGGGGGGGGGTGGTGACTGATGTGTGGAAGCCCTGGGACCCCCAACCCCTGGCACACTGTTGGTGTAGCCCACAGGGCTGTTCACCGAGTGAATTCAGTGAGAATCTGAAGGAGACAGAATGGGGCTTCACTGTGGTGTAGAGGGACAGGAAAGAGACAGATCTGTGGACATTGGAGGCTGGGCACTGCAAAATGTGGACTCAGATAAGTCACAAATATTTGGCTTATTTTTTTCCTCATGTAATTTGGAGGAGGCTTGTCTACCGTGCTGTCCAAGGCAGCTTGCTGCCAGTGCAAAAGGACATATAATTCCCATGAACAACTCTTGCCATCTTTTTACACAATGATTTTACAGTACATTTCTGTGGGATCTTTTCAAATGTCCCACTATTTGAGAACAGCACAGTGTACTCCGATAGCCAAATGGCATATGGTTCTCTTTGAATTTTCAAGGAAATTCTTTGTCTTTAAAGGCCAAAGCATGCTTCTTCTCATGCCTGAGGTCTGGCTCTGCCTGGGATCGGGTCTCCAGGCTTCTCGTGAACAGCTACAGTGGAGGTCAGCAATAGGAAGACTCCTCCGGACGGCCAACACTGGACCCACCCTGGAGGCCTCACTTCCGAGAAGACACGGAGCAAGCTAGAGGCCGTCAGATGGAAACACCTTTCAGGCAGCACCACGGGAGTCTCTATTTAAACAGGTGACCTTGCGGAGAGAGGCTCCAGATCCCATTACCGACTGCCCGGCTGAGAGGCAGATTTGTTTTTATGAGCTCTCAAGGCACACATCGGGGGCCCGGTGTAAATATGGAGAAACCTCGCTGAGACCTTGCTCCTCTTACACATATTATAAAGAAAAGAAACTTATGCACAGGCTTTGCAAGCCTAACTGCTCAACAGCAAATGGCCGGCGAGCAAAGTGGTTATCGTTCCCTTAAAGTTTTAAATATACGTTATCTAGGGGGTGAAAAAAGTATCAGACATTTTAGCCTTTCTGCTTCCTTCAGGGAATGGAGGAGAGAGGAAAACAGCTGCTTGATTATATGAAGCAGTTTAAGGGTCAAATATTGCTCTGCCCAGCGGTGCTGACATCACTTAACTCTCCCCAGGAGAGGGGCACTGGCGTCATTTGCTGGGCGGGCCAGCGCAGGCCTGAAGATGGGCGGCCCCAGCTCCCATTCTGTTTCTCCTTGAGCACCTATGGGGTCAACAACTGAAAATGAACATGGCAATTAAGACTCTAAAACTCTGTTTTTATTGGCTTTTTCAGGAAAATATTTTTTTTCACAATTTATGAAAACACAATGTAGCCAGTAAGTTAAGATGTAAATGTGAGTTTCAAACTTTGCATAGTCATTAGGCTAATCATTAGTCATTTGTGGTTGACAAGGAGGGTTATAATTTG
>PITA01000233.1:160363-324995 GCA_004023965.1 Spilogale gracilis
TAAGAACTGGCCAAAGAATCCAGCTCAGAAGGTTCCCAGAAGTGAACCTCTGGGATTTAAGAGAAAAGAGATAAATAACTTCTCGATCTGATGCATAAGCAACAAGAGACCACCAGAAAGTTCCAGTGTCGATTCAGAAAATATTTTCTGAAACATCATAGAGTCATGGGAGAAAGGAGTTTTAGAATGACAGAATCCTTAGTTCCTAACTTCTCCATAAAATTCCAGATTTTCTTCTGTCTGCTATCTGTGACTATTTTCTTTTGTGTAATGTGATCAAAATATTGAACCCTGAGTTTGTATTTTCTGACCCCCGACCTCTCACAGGTGTTCTGGCTCATTTCCTGAGAGTTATGTTTGATTTGGGAATGCTTCTCTCTTTTCTTCCATTCCCTTGTTACAGTTTGAAACCTGGAACACCCGCATACAAGACCCTATCTCCCCGTGCTACCCAAAAAACACTCTTAAATGTTCTCTCAGAACTTGGCAAGCATCTGGACAGGGACAGTTTTCTCACACTCTGGGAAATCAAAATGTATAGCAATAGTTTTTTTATACTATTCTTTAACCTGAGGATAAGTTTCAGGTCATTTCTTTCTCTTTTTCTTTTCCTATCAAACCTAATAGTTTGCTTCTTTTAGTACAAAAAGAAAATCAAACAATCTACTTAAGTTTTCAGCATATGACAAGGAAACAGAAATGCTAATCTGGAATTCTTTAGGTTCAAACATTAGCCAAACTCCAAAAATTATCCCCAAATCCCTGCTTCAGAATCAGTGCTTAACATTTTCTTAATAAACGTCTGTTTCTCAGTCTTCCTTTCCCTCCCTTCCCTCAGATTCCGGAAGAGCCTAGCAAATATTACTTTTGGAAGTCATGCATTGTTTTTGTTTTGCAATGAAGCTAGGGTCCTATTTGACACTACTCTTCTATTCATCCTGGTTGTGTTGGAAAGAAAAAAAGCTTGAGATACCAAGAAAAAGCTTGATAAAAAGAGATTTCTATACCTTTCGATTCATTAAGAGGCCAATTACTGAACTAACAAAAAGAGCTACCTTGAGGAATGCAACAAGCTCCGCTTACTCCAACTGGCATTATTCATTAAAGCATCTGTGCGCGCGCACACACACAGATTAGCCTCATTAAGCTGTATAAGTAAAAATAAGATTGTATACACGAAACACATTTCCTTAAGGAGTGTCCAGGCTGGCTTCATGGAGCCCACCTGTCAACAGCATCTTAGCCACCAATCTACACATTGCCTGGGGTGGGTGAGGGGTCAGGTCTTCCCTTCCTAGCCGAGCTGATGGGCGGTCATGCATGCACTGGACTGGCAGCAAGATCCTTAAACCTTGGCAGAGGAGAATACACAGGACTAAGGGAGGTTCAACTATCCTGAATCCATATGACAACTTTTCCATGTAAAGATTAGTAAAGAAGCAGCTGGTTCAGAGGTCCTGGAAAATTCACTGGCACCAAGCGAATATATGAATATCATTTCTAATTCTCTGTGGTATAAAGCTATAAACCGCAAGTTAAGCCCTAAAGAAAGAACAGCTTAGGCTATACGAAATGCCCAGATTATGTAACCAAAGAAATATGTGAATTCCATAAAGTGTGTGAATTGCCCTTGTGTGAGGCCTGGCTCCTGATTAGAGCAAAAGTCAGTCTTGGTATTTTTGTTTGTTTTATTTTTCCAAATATACGGTTTAAAAACATGTACGTCGTGTCAATTTTTCAACTACAGTCATTCAATAAGTGTTTACTGAGCACCTACTCTGTGCCGACGCTCTTCTAGGCACCGCCTCCCTGCATCAGTGAACAGAGAAGGAGGTTTGCCTACAGAAGCCTACATTCCAGGGGAGGTGAACACACAGTTAATGAGGACACAAAGAAATCAACTGGATGAAATCAGAAGACGAGAGCAAAGATAAATAGGATAATGAGAGAGAGAGAAACACTGGAGGCTAGGTTAGATGATGTGGCCAGGAAGATTCTCAGAGATGACAGCTGAACCTAGGTTGAGGAGGAGGTAGTTATTTCAGGAAGAAAGGATACCAGGCACACAGGTCCTGAGACAAGAGAGAGCTTGGTGTGCTCAGGGAATAGAGAAATCCCACTGCTGGGTATGTACTAAGATCACATTTTTAAGCAGTGAAAACATGGCTTTGGAAACATGGAACCTCATATTGGAAGAAGCCTCCAGGACCACTTAGGGGTATACCCTTAATTTCCAGGTAAAGAATCAAATCCCAGGGCAGTTCCATTGACTCACACATCTGGGGCCAACAGGGGGGAACCAGAGCAATGGTTTCCTGTCTTTATCTTCACGCATGATCTGTTGCCTCTCTGAGCTGATATGTGTTAATGACATTCTCTCTGAACACTGTCTGCAAACGCTGCAAAGCCTGTGTATTGAAGGGACAGTCTCTGCTAGCCTGTCCTTTCAGAATGATAATGGGGCAGAGTCCTAACCCGCTCCCACTTTAGAGCATCTAAAAAACAAAGAATCCTTTTCTTTTTCTTGCATGTACTTGTTACTTTTCAGAATTTAAAAGGACACAAATAGATGACTTACATTCTAAGGCCTATTTTTTCTTTGAATATTAGCAGTATTGGATTAGATCTGAAAATAAGGCTTTTACCATCACGTGTTGTGTTTTTTCATAAAAAAGAGAAATGAATATCCCAGCTACATTTTGATTACTCAGGGTTGAGGATAGTCAGTTTACATTTCAATTGCTTCTGCTATAAAAGGAAAGTATATAACCTTTTAGGTACTCACAAAAGTTTTACCGGAGAAAATATTATTCAATAGCCCCCAAATGGGAAAATTGTATTCGGCAGGAACTTGGCGCCGAGTATGCAGAACTGCATCCAGAGAACATACAGCTCTATTTATCATCTTGCAAACTTCTTCATTATGTCAAACTAAATCTCAGCTGTGCCCTGACTGCTAAGGGGCTATTTTAGCCATCTCAACAAGAATATTTGGAGAATTAATCGATTTTCCAGGAATGTTAAATGATTTGATCAAACTTTTGGTCAAAGTTCACAGTTAAGATACTACATTATCAGGTTGAATTTATGTTTGTCTAATGAAATTTATGATTTTTATTCTTGCTTCACAAAAAGGAAAAACAATCTTCTAGAGCGTCCATAACTGTAGCTTTCAGCTGTGCTACAACCCCAACAATTCAGATTTCATTAGGATTGATTCCCACTCTATGCTCAACTCCAAAGCAGTTTTCCCGTGGGCCTGGCTTGAGGTTCTAGGGTTCAGCTCACAGTTAGAGCCTTCCCTTCTCAAGCAGCTTCTTTCTTAACACTTTCAAATTTTCTCACGCTGCAGGAAGAGCTTCTGCAGCGGTACAAGACATTTAAGAAATATTCCAGTCCTTTTGAGATAAGCACCTGCTCTTATACAGAGGCAGATGAGAAAAAACACCCTTGATAAGACAATTTTATTTTCGCTGGTGGCAGATTGCTTACAGCTTAACTAAAAATCATTTAAAATAAGTGCAGTAGCCAAATACAAGCAAATGGTTTGAACTTTTGCTTTACTTCTTGAATTTAGAGCCAGGGCTTATCTTAAAAAGGCTTTGAACAGCCACTGAAAATAGACATGGTATTTGTTCCAAGTTCTCTACCCCCAAAAACTTATACTTAAAATAGATTATCTGAGAAAACTTTGACTGTATAAAAAAATTTAGAAAAATGTCCCATTTGTTTTTAAATCAAAGTAATCCCAAATCAGTTTACTTTATTGTTTTATAGTCATTAAATTCTAAGCACGAAAAATTGGAATTTAAGATGGCTAAGGCAAAACACATCATTATAGGGGAAAGTGTGATGGGCACTGGATAAATAAGTAGATTAATGAAACTGTTGAAAATTTAAAAACAATTGGATAAAACTCTGGATGGGGGCTGGGGGGAGAAACAGAGGAAACATTTTCATGCTCATGCTCATTTTAGAAGTAATTCACTTTCCCATGACAAAGATAAGAAAGCCATTTAAGAGTTATTTACCTCTGTGAAACCAACTGAGGGTTTTGGAAGGGGGGGCGGGGCGAGCCTGGTGGTGGGTACTAAGGGCACAGACTGCATGGAGCACTGGGTGTGGGGCACAGACAATGAATCTTGGAACTGAAATAATAAAACAAAATAAATTATTTTTTAAAAAGTTATTTACCTTTCAGCTTAAAAAAAATAGAAAGAAAAAAAGAAGGCTGTCTGGAGAAGCCCACGGACATAAAGAATGCATAGGCATTTTTCCTTCTCATCTTCCAGGCTGAGATCATGATAGAAGGAGAATCTTTTGCAGTTAAGCAGAAGGAAGAAAGAGGGAGGAGGTATCAAAACAGACATTTTTTATATTATCACCTAAGGGAGAATCTTCTAAGCCCATTTCATTAGTTGGGGAATAATAGCTACTATACTTTAAATAAACACCAAATCTTTATTCTAAAAATTTAGACAAAAACACAAATGAAGGAGATTAAACTCTTTACAAAGGTTCTACAATGTGAGTCATAAAAATAGCATGCTCCTCTAGGGAGTAATTAAAAAAAAGAATTCCATTTACAAAAAGAAAAAAGAAAAAAGAGAAAGCAAGAAAAAGGAAGGAAAGAAAAAGTATTAGAAACGAGTTCAAGATTATAAAGTGAGTTACAGTTGATTGAACATAATGGAGCTTTGTTATTTTATGTGGAGGGAACTGACTGGATTTTTTTTTAAAGAAAAGATTTTCTCTTTATTAATAAATCTGAAAAATAATTTTAGCATATGGTAGCAAAATTATTCTGCACAAGATCTCTGGGACCAATTTTCCTCCCAATGTCTCAGAGTAACAAGTCTCTAGGTGTCCTCTCTTTCTACCTCCTCATCATTGTGCTGAACTCTGCAAGGGAACCTCTGTCTTTCTACTTCCACTCATTACTGACAAAGTGGTTTACATAAATGGAACCAAATAAAGAATGATTAAAACTACTTAGTAACAGCAAAGACTGATGTGCACCTAGTACTATGAGTAAGGAAACTATTGTAACCAAACCAGCCTAGGGCCTGGCTTTATGTCCAATGGGAAGGACCACCAAAAGTGAGGGAGGGAAAGACTTTCTAGTGTGAACTCTTGTGGGTGTTCTGATACAACACTTGTTATCCCAAAGAGAGCAAAACATTGTTAAAGTAAAAATCCCACCAGTAGGGGCCCCTGAATGGCTTAATCATTTAAGCATCAAACTCTTGATTTTGGCTCAGGTCATGATCTCAGAGTCCTGAGATGGAGACCCTCATCAGAACCCCTCCCCCATGTCCTTCTCCCCTGCTTGCTCTCTTAAATCAATCAATCAGTCAATCAATCAATCAATCAATAAAGTCCCAGCAGTAATATCTCTTTATGGTGTCATGGCCTAGAATCCCTCAACTCGCTGCCTTTCTCCACAAAGTCAACACAAATCTAGAACGTAGATGTGCAGTCTCCTTAACAGTGCACAAAATAGGATTATTTTCTCTAGTTTTAAGATCACCCTTAGGTTATATTAGCCTTTGTAATTAAATCACTATACAAATGTGGGACCTTTTCGAGTTTGTCTGTAATAAAGCACTTAGGTGAGAGCACAGGGCATTTTATTTTATTTTTAAAGACTTATTAATTTGAGAGAGAGAGAGAGCACAAGTGGGAGGGGCAGAAGGATAAGAAGAGAGAATCTCAAGTAGACTCTGTGCTGAGTGTGGAGCCTGATGGAGGGCTTGACCCCATGACCCCAAGATCAGGACCTGAGCTGAAACCAAGAGTTGGACGCTTAACCAACTACACTGACCAGGCACCCTACAAATGGCATTGAAAGCACATATTTATTCATGTATGTATTCACAGCAGTTCTGTGATGTAATAAGCACAGCATAGTTAATTTTCACCTCTATCCTTCCCAAATATATTGTCCATCTTGTGCACCATTTTTGATTTGAACATGTTAATAAATAAAATCTTTAATGATGATTGCACAGAAAAGAACGACAACCAACATAGAGTTGCAGTGTGCTCACTGCCCAGTGCTCCCTTGCTTTCAGGAACTACAAAAAAAGACATTTCAGTTCAATAAAACCAATCCCAAAGAAACCCTAGTATGGTCATGCAACCTCAAAAGCAAAGTTGGAGTTATTTATACTCACATGTATTCAGGGATACTGTGACCATTTTGTACCATTATATATTGCCATTGATTGATTTAGCTACAATGACAAAGTCCCAATAAAAATATGGTTTGTAAAAATGTGGTTCTACTCCTTGCTTACTTTACTTCAGACACATTCTCTCCATGGTTAGAAATAAGCCATGACAGTGGTCTAGCCCTGAATTTCTACGGATGATGAGAAATCAGGCATAACCACGGTCTAACCCCGAATGTGATCTTAATGTTTCATACCACGGACAAATCGTTAACATATGGAAATAACCCTCTCGGCTGCACTGTAAATTTTTTTAATCCTATAGACTCTCCTGGTTCCACTCTATACTCCATCCTAACTTTTCCCACTTTTCTCTTACCATTTTGAAAGGATTCTTCTCTTCTTTGTTTAAAACGATCTACTGGGGAAAAACAGTCTTCGTTCCTTGTTTCCACCCTGCTGTTCGTTGCCCCCAATGGCTGCTCAGTGTTCCTTCCCCAACCTCTAAATTAAGTGTTCGTTTTCAAGTTCACGGCTGGTCCCCTTCTCCCCCTGGAAAGGGAAGCTATAGATGCTCTTCTCCAGCTCTTAGCTCCTCCCTCTCGACTGGGCTTCCCGCAAAGCAGCCTCTCTCCACAATCGTCCTCAGATTTCTCTTTTTAATAAAGTTTGTGGTGGGCTAATGCCTCTAAATCATTTTTACCCATCACAGCCATTTACTACCAATGCTCACTCCTCGCCCATCTTCTGGCATTGATTTTTGCCTCTGTAATCTCACTCAGTAGGACATTATATGCTTTTTCTGGCTGTAGAGAATACTTCCCCATAGAACTCTTACTGACTACAGAATGAGCTCTGCAAGAGAACCTCTGTCCTTCCAAGTCCATTCATTACTAACAAAGCAGTCTACATAAATGAAACCAAAGACAACCATGGGTAAATGAAGTTTTTAACACATACAGAGAGAGAGAGAGAGAAGGAAATCTTTACATGAAGACTTTTTTTTTACAGAACAGCCTATAAGGGTATTTAGCAATGTTTCCCAAAGGCTGACCCAGGGAGCAGTCTGGGCTCCTTGCTTAAGATTCACCCAGGAGGGTGTTAAACATCAATGTCGGTAGGCTCCACTCCTAGAGTTTTGGATTCAGCAGGTCTGGAGGTGGGAGCCACCAACAGAGAGTGTAAATCAATCTCAACAACTTGAGTAAAAG
This sequence comes from Spilogale gracilis, assembly GCA_004023965.1. Taxonomy (NCBI): domain Eukaryota; kingdom Metazoa; phylum Chordata; class Mammalia; order Carnivora; family Mephitidae; genus Spilogale; species Spilogale gracilis. The sequence continues at coordinate 167,748 of PITA01000233.1, forward strand.
CCCCATAAGCACATATTACAACGTGTGGATGCCAAGTTTTCAACCCATGTGAGTCTTTAGAATTCACACAGTGATTAATATGTTTTGAGAGAAGTATGATAAGACTTTTCAGTGCAAGTTAAGTCCTGATGGGAAGGAGGATGAAAGGCAAGGTATGTACGGGCCTGTCCACTCACGAGCCATCTGCAACCGTGTCTCTCTGTAAGGGGATGTGAACAGGCCGCTCCCCTTCTCGCCTTGCCCGGCTCCCACCAGAAAATGTGCCTGGGAGCTCTTCGACAGGACGTGCTTTTGAAAGATCAGTCCTTACAGGATCAGTAATTTATTTAGCTTGCACCTGATTTATGTCTCATTCAAAAATGAAACAAAACAAAAATGATTAAAAATGACTGGGGGCGAAACAGAACGAACACCTCAGTAATTCTCTCTTCCTGAAGCACAACGAACCATTTCCCTTCCCGGGAATAAAAGTGTGAAAGCGATATAAGCTAACCCCCTCCACCCCCCGCACCCGGACTGTGATGGGGATAAATCTTCGGGGCTTCTAATTGCCACTTTGCCCACATAGGTACAAACCTTCAAATGTTTATGCAGTAAAATTCCCTTCCATCCAGGACCCTGCTGATTTGCAACCGTCAACCCATTCTAAGCAAGAGTATTCTTACTGAGGAACCACAGGGCCGGCTCTCTTTGCCTTAAAGAATCCCTTTCCCATTGCATTCCAGGCCTGTGCTGTCTAATTTGGGAACCACAGGCCACACGCGGCTAGGGAGCATCCGAGATATGTCGCTGTGTCCTCCTAGTGCTAAAACATGCACCAGATTTCAAGGATCAAGTATCTCAAAAAAGAACGTAAATCTCTCATTAATAATTTTTATATTGATTAACATGCTGTGATGACAGTGTTTTGGACATATGAAGTTGAACTGGATATACTGTTAAAAATGAATTTTACCTGTTTCCTTTTACTTTTTAAAATGTGGCTATTAGAAAACTTGAAAATTACCTATGCGTCATGCATTTTATTTGGATTTTCTGGTGCTGTCCTAGATGAAGCCCAGCGTTTTGCTTTCCATCTCAAAACTTGTCACACCTGGCCTCTGGGCACCTTCAGTCCCCTGTGCTGATTCAATCTTCCCCCTCCCCTCACTTGGCCCCAATCCAGGCTCTGGAACCCCACCGCGAACTTGACATGTTTTTGCCCACTATCCTATCAAGTAATTTCTCCTCTTGTATTTCAACAGACTCTCACTTCTCACCTCTTTAATGAAATCTTACATTTTTAAATGAAGACAACACAGCTGCATATTGTTCACTTTCTAAACATTCAACTTTGGCCGTAGAACTCAGGGCTATTATCTCTGATCGCTACCAAGTAATCATTTATTCATTTTAATTTATTGGCATTTGCTGGGCACCACCTGGAGGCCGGGCACTATGCTAGTTCTGGCAAGCAGCCCTAAATAATGTCAGCATGCACCCCTATAATGATATGTGGAATGATGTCAACAGGAACACATAGATGAAACTGATGCTCTCCTGCCCTCAGACCCACAAGGACTATCTACTTGCAAACACCCTTCTGAGAAAAGATTTAAATGTAGTACTCATATAACACAAGTCTTCCAGCTTGGAAACTTGAAACCGCCTGATTCCCTATTAAACATTTCCCCTCTCCCACACTTTTTATTCTCCCTGGTGTTTCCCTGACGGCCTTACAAACTCCATTTGTCTCTGCAGTCCCCCTTCCTTGGCTGACATAGTATAAAACACCATATGAGCACATGTATCTAGAAACACCATATACATACATACCCTCATTTATTTCTCATGGTGCTGTAGATTCCATTATTGTTTCCATTTAAAGCTTGGGAAACTTAGGCACAGGGAAGTTTAGTAACTTACCGGATGTTACACAGATAATAAGCAAAGAAGCAGGATTTGAACCCAGGCTGCCTAACTCTACAGCCGGAGTTCTTAACTGCCAGGTTATCCTGTCTCAGAGAGTGCACACAAATGCCAAGGCCCACGTAAGCTTGAAGCTACGGGGGCCATCTGGTGCCTAGTAAAAGAAGCACCCCACCCTCAAATGAAGGCTTTATAGGAAAAGGAAAGGTGAACGGAGAGATGAAGAGAGGGAGAGAGAGAGAGAGAGAGAGAATATAAGAGAGGTATGAGATATTACTGATTATTTTATTTGAATCCCTGGAGTACAAAACCAGAAACTCCCTTTGGTCTTCCTAGTTACAGAAGTGCATAGAGTCTTTGGTTATGTGTAGTCACGCAATCTGAACCCGAGTGTCCACCCACAACTGTACACAAAGTTTCTTGTATATAAAGTATAAAAGAACCACAAGAGAGTGCATATGCCTTGATTCAACATAACTGCCACGTGTAAGTGCCAAGCATACAGCATCCTAGTCCAATCTCCTCTGCTAAAACAAGGTGGGGACATTTGCAAGGCAGTTCTCACGTGGCTAGCCCATGCTTCCTTTAGGTCTATCCCTGGAGCTACACTTATGTGAGGCAGAATACACTATTTCTTAGAGAAAGGCAAGCGCCATAGTGCCTAAATTCTTTTCATAAAAAATTTGATTATAACTTCTGATCATCTTTTAAAATGCAGAGTGAGTACATATTAAACTTGCTAAATTGAAAAATGCATGCTTGAAACCTAAGTGTCCACCAGTGGATGAATGGGTAAAGAAAATGTGGCACATACATGTGTATGTACATACATATATGTGTATATATTTTGTATATACACGTATATATACAATATACACTATATACAATGGAGATTATTCACTCATGAAAAGAAGGAAATCCTGCCATTTGCACAACAACATGGATGGACCTTGAGGGCATTATGCTAAGTGAAATCAGTCAGACAGAAAAAGAACTACCATATGATCTCACTTACATGAGAAATCTGAAAAAAAAAAAAAAGAAAAAGGAAAAGAGAAAAAAAAGAAATTTATAGATAAAAAGAACAGATTGGTGGTTGCCAGAGCCTGGGGGTGGGGTGGGGGGTGGGTGAAATGTGTGAAAGGGGTCAAAAGGTACAGACTTCTAGTTATAAAATAAATAAGTCCTGGCGATGTAATGTACAGCATGGCGACATAGTTAATAATACCGTACTGCATATATGAAAGTTGCTAAGAGAGTCGATCTTAAAAGTTCTTATCTCAAGAAAAAAACGTGTAACTGTGTATGGTGTCGGATGTTAGCTAGACTTATTGTGGAAATCTTTCTGCAATATATAAAAATATCGAATTATTATGTTGTACACCTACCACCAACATATTGATATGTTGATTATATCTCAATAGAAAAAGAAGGAAAAGAAAATGCGTGCTTATGTCAGCTCTTTCTCCAAACCTCAGTAAAATGACAGCTTTTCAGTCCTGGTTGTGTTTGTCTTCAGATCCATTTCTCCTTCCTCCCTTATTCTGCTCTGCTTTATGATGCAGACAGACCGCCCCCTGCTAGGCTGAGCTTCTTGGCTTCCATGGTTCAGCAAATGGAAGCACAGGTGGGAAACTGAAGACTGGGGAGAAAGGGGAAAGGAGAGGATTTTTCTTCCACCCTATGTGCCTCAGGCAGTGAACGGGCATGGTCAGGGCTCCAGCTCTGGTCCACTACACGGATCTACCAGGGTCCTAGCTTCCACAAGGGAACCTTGACCTTTGGGCTCAGGTCATATCACCACCTCCCTATGCCCTCAGCCTGGGGTAACAGAATTGATCATTACAAAGAGAAAGAAAGAAAGAAAGAAAGAAAGAAAGAAAGAAAGAAAGGAAGGAAGGAAGGAAGGAAGGAAGGAAGGAAGGAAGGAAGGAAGGAAAGAAAGAAAGAAAGAAAGAAAGAAAGAAAGAAAGAAAGAAAGAAAGAAAGAAAGAAAGAAAGAAGTGAGGAAAGTGAGGAAAGGAAGTGAAGTTTGGTCTGGTGTGCGTCGCCCCCCCAACTTTGACAATGACGGCAACGACTTAGAAGCCAGTACCCTTGATGTCATTAAGGAAAGTGACTTGCTAAAATGACTACTGTAACATGGTTTCTTATATTATCTCTTACAGTTTACAGTATATCTTATTTAGAAATATAGTCATTTCCTGTCCAATATAATGAAGAGATTTCAGCATCTAGTCTGCCCTGTCCACTCCCTATCACCTGTGTGTTAGTACCCACTGATAATGCTCCCAATCTTTGCACATTCTACTTCTGTTGCAAAGACAACTGCATATTATTTTGGACTTTCAATTACTCTATAAGTCTTTATCCAATATATTTTTCTTGTTGTGCTGGTCAAATGTAATCCCATATCCAATTCCTTTCTTCTTTAGAGCACCTGGAAGAATAATTTTCTGCTCCCCCCCCCGGCTGAAGTTAGACAAGAGCCTGTGACTAATTCCAATCAATGAATGCAAATTTCATGAAAATATCTATATAACTAACAAGATATGAAGCCCCAGTAACTTGGTACATCCATTCCAAGAAATATTCAAATCCAGTACCACAAAATAATAGTTTTTGAAATAGTTTATATTAACTCATCAGAAATTTATATTAACTCATCTGTCCTTTGAGGACAGAGCTTTCTTGGAACCCACACACACTGAATACTTAATAAGTGAATGAACGAATGATTGAGTGAATGAATAACTGTAGTTTCAGTATCATGTCTTATTTAGATCATTTTTACTTCTCCTGTATGCTCACTTGAACACTTTGCTAATTTAGAAAATTACCCTTAAAAAAGACAATTCATTCCTCAGTGAGGCTAGCAATAATATTGTGGCTTTTCAAAGGTTAGCATGGAATCTAAGAAGGAAATGTCAGTGAGTTTTGCTTTTTGTTTTTGAACCCTATACAAAGATGGTCCAGGGAGTGCATGCAATTTTACGTTTGAATGTAATTTGTGGTTTTCTTTCTCTGTGTGGGTTTGGTGATTTGAGGCTGTTATGGACTAAACGTTTGTGTCTCCCCCAATTCATATACTGGAGCCCTAACTCCAGTGTGACAGTATTTTGGGGTGGAGCCTTTGGGGAGGTAACTAAGTTTAGATGGCGTCATGAGGTTAGATGAGGTAGAGGCCCAGTGATGGGATTAGTTCTCTTACAAGTAGAGGGAGAGACAGCAGAGCTGCCTCTCTCCCTCATGTGAAGCTACAACAAGAAGGTATCTATTTAACAAGTCAGGTAGCTGGCCCTCACCAAGAACCAAACTGACCAGGACTTTGATCCTTGACTTCCCAGCCTCCAGAGCTATAAGTATTTGTTGTTTAAGTCACCCAGTATTTTGTTACAGTTGCCTGAGCTGACTAAGACAGGGGCCAAATTCTCATCTCCTCTAGCTTTTTTAGAAATGTAATATTATTTGCATGATACAGCCACTTTCCCTTGCTTTCAGCAGCCAGCTTAAGATTCTGCTGCCTCTTTATGCAAATTAAGCAACCTGTCTTTTCAATGATAAGCCTGACACTTTAAGCATTTTCTGACTTTGGTTGTTTGACCACCATTGTTGCAAGGCACTCTTTGCTATGGAGCGCCAACCTAGGTATAGTGTTCATGGGTTTTACACAATGCAAACAAATGCAAACTTTCACTCAATTCTTAACAGCTCCTAATTTTAGAAAATTGAGAGTTCAGTAATTCAGCCACAGATTTAACTTTTTAAAAAATGCTTGAGATTATATTAAAACCCACATGATTTTTTTTCACTTGGTAAATAGATTTAAAACATTGCCCCGATTTGTATCTTTCTGTAAGAGCAAATGTATTTTCCTAGAAATACGTCATTTCGCACTGGCAAACAGTTGTAGGAGTAAATTCTTTAAGCACCATTTGAGGAGTTTACTTGAAATTTTGGAATCTCACACCAAAATGCTGACTACTAAACAGCAATCTGTTACATGCAATGCCAAATGAAAGTCTGCTGTCATAATTCCCTAAAGTTTGGTTTTTGCGTCATTTTAATAAATTTACTTTGCTTACCAGCTTAGCTACAAATCATACCTTATGGTTGTCGTGTGAAGGCAGTAAAATATCATATACCTTAAAATGACCTCTACCCAAAAATGCTTTTCCCTGTTCACATTTTATCTGTCAAATAGCATTTTCTTTAAGAAGTACATATAAATGCCATTATTGGGAGAAGCTACTGGCCTAGGACAAGTTCTAGCATTTAGTGTTCTGACAGCTCTAAATTTGGATATCAGCCAAAGTCAATAAAACTTGTTCATGCAGAACCTTACCTGGTTTTCACCACATCGAGGGGGTGCATCAGGCAAATTTCTACAAGACCTGAAAGATGATAAAGAAAAGCCCAATAAACACTTCTATAAACACTGATTCTTGTTTCCTTGACCCCATTGATTTCTCAAGTATGAAGATTCAAATGAAAACTTGGGACTTTGGAAATGACAGCTAGTAGAGGCTAGGAGCAAAAGACATACTCTCCACAAGCATGGAGGTGAGGCCATTATAATGGAGAGAAAATGAAAAAGGGATCAGATGTCCGAAATTCCAATCATCTAGGCAGGAATTATTGTGTACCATTCCAGTCCGATAGATAAATATATGTCAGAGGAAGAGAAGAAAGAAGGGAGAGGAGCTCTTTCAGCACCCCACACAGCCACCTGTGACGAATCAAAGCTTCAGTCTTCGTAAGCCTAAAATAAAGATAATGAGGCCTGTTATCTCAAGAGGTAGTTATGAGGATCCAACGCACATTTAATACATTAATAGCCTAGTAGAGATGTGTATTAAGTGTTCCTTGCAGGCTGGACAGTATTCTAAGCAGTACTTAGATTATGTCATTTAATCTCCACAAGATCTTGTTGTGGAAGGAGGTATTATTATCCCCATTTTACAGATGAGATCATTGAGGCACACAAGGCTAAGTAACTTGTCTAAGATTCACAGCTAAGAAGTACATAGTAGGGGCTGCCTGGATGGCTCAGTCATTAAACCTTTGCCTTCAGCTCAGGTCATGATCCTGTAGTCCTGGGATCGAGCCCCCGCTTCACCTTCTCTCATTCCCCCCTGCTTGTGTTCCCTCTCTATGTGTTCTTGTCAAATAAATACATAAAATCTTTTTTAAAAAAAGGTACATAGTAGCCCCATAAAGCCCATGATCTTAACCACTGCACACAGAGAAAGAATTTCTATACCTTCTTGCAAATCATTTGTAAAGCCTTCTCTCCTGTTGTCTGGGCAGAGAAGACTGTTCAATTACAAACTACTGGCATGTAACAACAGTAGCAGTAAAAGTAGTTTTATATACTAGAGTAGTACAAATGATTACAGCATAATTTTACTCTTGTAGTGGTAATAATCAAAACAGTTACCTTACCTGCAGCCCCTACACAGTGATGGTCATTTAACAGACGTTACCACTGTTGCTAGGCAAGGTCAGTACGGTTTTTTTTTTGTTTGTTTGTTTATTTTGTTTTTTTAAAGATTTTATTTATTTGACAGAGAGAAACTCAGCTAGAGAGGGAACACAAGCAGGGGGAGTGACAGAGGGAGAAGCAGGCTTCCCGCAGAGCAGGGAGCCCGATGCAGGGCTTGATCCAGGGACTCCGGGATCATGACCTGAGCTGAAGGCAGACGCCCAATGACTGAGCCACCCAGGTGCTCCAAGTACATATTTTTAAAAGATATTTTATTTATTTATTTGAGATGGTGACAGAGCACAGATAGTGAAGGAGCAGCAGGAAGTGGGAGAAGCATGGAGTCCAATGTGGGACTTGATCCCAGGACCGTGGGATCATGACCTGAGCTGAGTGCAGATGCTTAACTGAGCCACCCAGGTGACCCAAGGCAAGTATGTATTATTGTCATCTTTACTTGAAGATAAGTAAACAGAGGTTGATAGTGTTAGCTGATTTGCCCAAAAGCCATAGTATTTGTGGGGAGTTTCTTAAGGGCAGAACATTTACCACTCTAAATGCAAACTAACTCAATTTGAGCTTAGCTGTGACTTAGTTCCCATTTCCCATTCCCTACTTATACATACAAATGTCTTTTACTCCCCATACTGCTAAGGTCCAGGAAGCACAATGGGCCAGCACCTACCTGAAGTCCTGATTTCCTTTCACAGAAGTTTAGGGACTTCTTCCTGCTTAAGCCTGCTATACAATTTACAAAGCCTTATGTATTGACCCAAAACAACTGTCTTACTTTGACTAAAACTAATAGGATCCAATATTAATGTATGGGCCACAGGTTTCCTAGCAGGAATGCCTAGAGATGGGAGGAGGAAGCTGTAGGGTTGGCGCAGGCAACAGAATCGCCAGGCACAACTGCAAAGCCTCTGGGCACTGCTTTTACCTCAGGAATAAGCTCCGTTACTCAAGACTGAATGGGTGGGTTTCTTACTTGAAACTGGTAAAGTCTCAATACACCTCCTCTTGTTTTAAAATTCACATTCCCCTTGAAGTAAGATTCTTATCCTGATGCTTTCAGGGAATGATAATTTACTCCTGGGGTTATCAGTTCCTTGTCTGTAAAGGGAAAAGTAAACTGGTCTATAGTACCTTAAGGTCTCATGTTCTATGTTCTATATGAACCTGATTTATATATATATGTTATTTATATATATATGTGTGTGTGTATTATTTATATGTATATATGAATATATGTATGTATATATAATATATACATGTATGTATATATAATATATACATGTATGATATATATATATTTTTATATGTGTGTGTGTGTATTATTTATTTATTGCAGAGAGAAAGAGAGAGAGAAAGGCGGAGGGGCAGAGGACAAAGGGAGAGGGAGAGAGTCTTAAGCAGGCTCCATGCTCAGTGGGCCTTGATCTCAAAACCTTGAAATCATGGCCTGAGTAGAAATCAAGAGTCAGACACTTACCCAACTGTGCCACCAAGGCACCCCTGTAAGTTTTACTTATAGTTCTTTTTTTTTTTTTTTTAAGATTTTATTTATTTGACAGAGAGAAACACAGCGAGAGAGGGAACACAAGCAGGGGGAGTGAGAGAGAGAGAAGCAGGCTTCCCACTGAGCAGGGAGCCCGATGTGGGACTCGATCCTGGGTCTCCAGGATCTTGACCTGAGCCGAAGGCAGTCGCTTAACCAACTGAGCCACCCAGGTGCCCCACTTATAGTTCTAATCTAAACTTTATTATATTAGCTAGAAGAGGATAAAGCTCTAATTTCCTAAACAGGATTTACCCTGGAAACTCAGACTTGTAAAATACACTCTTACCAAGCACTGCAAGAAATATCTATTAAGTGTACTTAAAGTGTTTTTTTAAAGATTTATTTATTTATTTGAGAGAGAGAGTGTGTGAGCAAGGGGAGGGAAAGAAGGAGAGGGAGGGAAGCAGATTCTCACTGAGCATGGAGCCACACATGGGGCTCGATCCCCCGACCCTGAGATCATGACCTGAGCGGAAAGCAAGAGTTGGCCACTTAAGTGACTGAGCCACCCAGGCACTCCTATTAAGTGCACTTATGTGCATCTCATGAACATAAAGGAATAAGACACTAAGAATCAGTTTGCCAAAACAAGTACACAGTTTCTCCACTGCAGTGGCATTAGAAAAGAAAAGATGAAACACCAAATAGCCCCAGTTGGTATCTCTCTCAAAAAATTTACCACAAAACCCAGCAATTCCAACAATTTATTAAAGCTAATAGCAGAATTCAAAGATTCTGTTCACATTTATGTACACCTATTTGCAAAATTGTTCTACTTTCCTGTCTGCTAATGTGCATTTCTGGTAGTAAGTAGATACTACATTAGATTATTACAGTTTTCAGGTTACTTAAAATTATTTTATAACCTCTAGTACATCCTGAAACAGCCACTTTAACCAACAAACTTTCACTGGTTGACTTTTAGGTGTCTAGTGTTGAGGATGGAGTCTAGGAGGGGAACAGACCCACTAGAATGATAAGTCATGGGAAGAGGTGCAATGTTCAGAGTTTATAGAGACCCAGCAGAGAAGCCCCTAATCCAGCTTGGGGTTGGATGAAGTGGGGAAAAGGGACTCAAGGCCAAAAGAGGACAGACTAAGTATCAGGCATGGAGGAGACACTGCACACAAAGGAAGGAAATAAGAAAGAACATGATGAACATTGCAGTAGCTGAGGGTTGAAGGCAGGGCACAGCAAGAGATGAGACTATAGGTGTACATATATAGGTCAGGGTCAGATTCATGCTCAGGCACTTATAATTCATCCTGTAGGCCATGAGGAGCCAGTAAAAGATATTTTAAGAAAATGGCTCATTGGTTGTTTTTTTATTCTTAATGTATTCCATGTTCATTGAAGACATTTTGAGGGATTTTAAGCAGAAGTGAGACATTAGCCTCTGTTAACATGATCTCCCAAGAATTAGTGAATACATCCAGTAATCCTCGTACTGCTCCCAGTTACATATTCACATGCAAACCCATGAGCACTGAAGCTCCAACAACTCTTACCCTTTGGTTACCAGTAAAAGCCCCACCTCTTACCATGACAGCATAGATGGCCTGATGTCCCACGTACCTCTAAGTCTGAAAGAGTCAATGCCTATCTGTGAAACTACCTGCTAAATGATAACTTGGCCAATAGGAATGTATGATTTAAATTGTCAAATGTAACGTATTTAGTCCAGAATCTCATAGTTGTTTATTCATTGTCGTTTTTGATCAAAACAAACAATTTTGTAGAATTAAAGTTAGTAGCATCTTTCTGCATCAGAAGCAGAAAGAATAAATATGTTGGAAATGACAGAGAGGTTTTGATTTTCAGTCAGAGTTCAGAGTTAAATCTGGATTGACTCAGGGTGTGAGTGGCCACTTGTTGTCCTCCACTGGGTAGCTAAGGACTATGAGGATGATGATGATGATGACGATGATTACTATTTTTTTGCTTCAAACCATGTTTATTTATTTTTGTACTTCTTTAAGTTCAATTTAGTTAACATAAGCTGTATTATTAGTTTCAGTGATTCATCAGTTGCATATAACACCTAGCGCTCATTACATCAAGTGCCTTCTTAAAGCCCACCACCCAATTATCCCTTTCCCCCACCCCATTCCCCTCCAGCAACCCTATGTTTCCTAGAGTTCAGCATCTCTTATAGTTTGCCTCCTTCTCTATTTTTACCTTATTTTTCCTTCCCTTCCCCTATGTTCATCTGTTTTGTTTCTTAAATTCCACATATGAGTAAAATCACATGGTATTCATCTTTCTCTGACTTATTTTCATCAGCATAATACCTTCTATTTCTTTCCACATTGATGCAAATGGTAAGAGTTCATTCTTTTTGATGGCTGAGTAGTATTCCATTGTATATATATATATATACCACCTCTTCTCTAGCTGTTCATTTGTTAATGGACATCTGGGCTACTTCCATATTTTGGCTATTGTGGACATTGTTGCTATAAACAATGGGGTGCATGTAACCCTTCAAATCACTATATTTGAATAAATACCTAGTTGTGCAATTAGTGGGTCGAGGGTAGCTCTATTTTCAGCCTTTTCAGGAAGCTCCATACTGTTTTCCAGAGGGGCTGTATTAGTTTGCATTCCCACCAATAGTGGAAGAGGGTTTCCCCTTCTCCACACCCTTGTCAACATCATTGTTTCCTGACTTGTTAATTTTAGCCATTTTGATCAGTGTGAGGTGGTATCTCATTATGGTTTTGATTTGTATTTCCCTGATGCTGAGTGATGTGGAACAATTTTTCATGTATCTGTTGGCCATTTGTATGTCTTTTTTTGTAGAAATGTCTGTTCGTGTCTTCTGCGCATTTCCTGACTGGATTATTTGTCTTTGGGGTGTTGAATTTTATAGTTCTTTATAGATTTTGGATACTAGCCCCTTATCTGATATATCATTTATCATATATCATATATCATCTTCTCCTGTTATGTTCTGTCAGTTGTCTTTTGGCTTTGTTGACAGTTTCCTTTGCTGTGCAAAAGCTCTTTATCTTAATAAAGTCCCAATAGTTCATTTTCGCTTTTGTTTCTCTTGCCTTTGGAGACTTGTCTAGTCAGAAGTTGCCATGGCCGAGGTCAAAGAGGTTGCTGCCTGTGTTCTCCTCTAAGATTTTGATGGATTCCTGTCTCATATTTAGGTCTTTCATCGAGTCTATTTTTGTGTACAGTGTCAGGAAATGGTCCAGTTTCATTCTTCTGCATGTGGCTGTCCAATTTTCCCAACACCATTTGTTGAAGAGGCTGCCTTTTTTCCATTGGACATTCTTTCCTGCTCTGTTGAAGATTAGTTCATAAAGTTGAGGGTCCATTTCTGGGCTCTCTATTCTGTTCCACTGATCTATGTGTCTGTTTTTGTGCCAGTACCATGCTGTCTTGATGATTACAGCTTTGTAATAGAGTTTGAAGTCTGGAATTGTGATGCCACCAGTTTTGGTTTTCTTTTTTAATTCCTTTGGTTATTTGGGGTCTTTTCTGGTTCCATACAAATTTTAGGATTATTCATTCTAGCTCTGTGACAAATGCTGATGGTATTTTTGATACGGAGTGCACTGAATGTGTACATTGCTTTGGGCAGCAAGGACATTTTAACAATATTTGTTTTTCCAATCCATGAACATGGAATGTATTTCCATTTCTTTGTGTCTTCCTCAATTTCTTTCATGAGTGTTCTATATTTTTTTGAGTGCAGATCCTTTGCCTCTTTGGTTAGGTTTATTCCTAGGTATCTTATGGTTTTCAGGGCAATTGTAAATAGGATCGATTTCTTGATTTCTCTTTCCTGCCTCATTGTTAGTGTATAGAAATGCAACTGACTCTGTGCATTGGTTTTATATCCTGCAACTTTGCTGAATTCCTGTATCAGTTCTAGTAATTTTTTGCTGGATTCCTTTGGGTTTTCTACATACAGTATCATGTCATCTATGAAGAGTGAAAGTTTGACTTCTTCTTTGCCAACTTCGATGCTTTTTCTTTGCTGTCCAATTGTTGAGGCTAGGACTTCTAGTACTATGTTGAACAACAGTGGTGACAGTAGACATCCCTATCGTGTTCCTGACCTTAGGGGAAAAGCTCTCAGTTTTTCTCCCTTGAGGACAACATTCACTGTGGGTTTTTTTATATATATGGCTTTTATGATATTGAGAGATGTTCCTTCTATCCCTATACTTCAGAGAGTTTTGATCAAGAAAGGATGCTGTATTTGGTCATATGTGTTTTTTTGCATCTATTGAGAGGATCCTATGGCTCTTGTGCTTTCTTTTATTAATGTGGTGTATCACATTGACTGTTTTGCAGATGTTGAACCATCTTTGTAGCCAGGAATAAATCCCACTTGGTCATGGTGAATAATCCTTTTAATGATTAGATTCTTGAATGATCAGATCCTATTAGCTAGTATTTTGGTGAGAATTTTTGCATCCACATTCATCAAGGATATTGGTCTGTAATTCTCCCTTTTGCTGGGATCTTTGGTTTTGGGATCAATGTAATGCTGGCCTCATAGAACGAGTTTGTTAGTTTTCCTTCTATTTCTATTTTTTGAAACAATTTTAGAAGAGTAAGTATTAATTCTTCTTTAAATGTTTGGTAGAATTCTTCTGGGAAGCCATCCAGCCCTGGACTCTTGCTTGTTGGGGGAGTTTTGATTACTGATTCAATTTCGTCACTGGTTCTGGGTCTGTTCAAGTTTTCTACTTCTTCTGTTTCAGTTTTGATAGTTAATAGTTTCTAGAAATGTACCCATTTCCTCCAGATTGCCTGATTTGTGGGCATATAATTGCTCATAACACGTTCTTATAATTGTTTTTATTTTTTCAATGTTGGTTGTGATCTCTCCTCTTTCATTCATGATTTTATTTATTTGGGTCTCTTTTCTTTTTGATAAGTCTGGCAAGGGGTTTGTCAATCATATTAAATCTTTCAAAGAGCAAGCTTCTAGTTTCATTGATCTATTCTATTGTTGTTTTTTTTAATTTCTATATCACTGAAGTTGATATTTAGGCTTTATATAAGGATATTTAACTTTTATTTAATTTGGAGTTAGGCTTTATTTGTTGTTCTCTTCCAACTCCTTTAGGTGTAATGTTAGGTTGTGTATTTGAGACTCTTCTTGTTTCTTGAGAAAACTCTGTATTGCAATATACTTCCCTCTTAGGACCACCTTTGTTGTATCCCAAAGGTTCTGAACTGTTGTGTTTTCATTTTCCTTTGTTTCCAAGTATTTTTTTAATTGTTCTTGAATTTCCTGGTTGACCCATTCATTCTTGAGTAGGATGCTCTTTAACCCCCATGTATTTGTGGTCTTTACAAATTTTTTTTGTGTAGTTGACTTCACGTTTTAAAGCACTGTAGTGGTGTAGCTGGGTAGCTCTGTGGGTTAAGCCTCTGCCTTTGGCTCAGGTCATGATCTCAGGGTCCTCTCTGCTCAGCAGGGAGCCTGCTTCCTCCTCTCTGTCTGCCTCTCTACCTACTTGGGATCTCTCTCTATCAAATAAATACATAAAATCTTAAAAAAAAAATAAAGCACTGTAGTCTGAAAATATCCATGATAAAATTTCAATCTTTTCGTACCAGTTGAGATCTGATTGGTGACCCAGTACATGATCTATTGTGGAGAATGTTCCATGTGCATTCAAGAAGAATGTGTATTCTGTTGCTTTGGGATGAAATGCTCTGAAAATATCTGTGAAGACCATCTGGTCCAGTTTGTCATTCAAAGCCCTTCTTTCCTTGTTGATCTTCTGCTTAGATGATCTGTCCAGTGCTGTAAGTGGGGTGTTAAAGTCCCCTACTACTATTGTATTATTATCAATGAGTTCCTTGATGTTTGTTATTGATTGGTTTATATATTTGTCTGTTCCCAAGTTAAGGGCATAAATACAATTATTAGATCTTTTTATTATGACACAGTGCCCTTCATCTCTAACTATAGTCTTTGGTTTAAAATCTAGTTTGTCTGATAAAAGGATTGCTACTACAGCTTTCTTTTGTTGTCCACTGGCATGATAAATGGTGCTCCACCTCCTCACTTTCAATCTGGAGGTATCTTTGTGTCTCTCGTGAATCTCTTAAAAACAGCATATCAAAGGGCCTTGGGTTTGTGTTTTTTAAATCCATTCTGATAACATATGTCTTTTGATTGGAGAATTTAATTCATTTACATTCAGAGTCATTATTGAAAGATAAGAATTTAGTGTCATCATATTACCTATAAAGTTGCTATTCCTGTAGATCGTCTCTGTTCTTTTCTGGTCTATGTTATGTTGGGGCTCTCTCTTCACTTAAAGGATCCTGTTTAATATTTCTAGCAGGGCTGGTTTCGCGTATACAAATTCCTTTAGATTTTGCTCTTCTATTTTGAATGACAGCCTTGCTGGATAAAGTATTCTTGGCTGTGTATTTTCCCATTCAGCATCCTGAATATATAATGCCAGTCTTTTCTGGCCTGCCAGGTGTCTGTGGACAGGTCTGCTGCCAGCCTTATGTTTCTACCCTTGTAGGTTAAGCATCTCTTGTCCTGAGCTGCTTTTAGGATTTTCTCTTTATCTTTGAAATCTGCAAGCTTCACACTTCAATGTCAAGGTGTTGACCTATTTTTATTGATTTTGAGAGGGGGGTCTTCTGTACCTCCTGGATTTGAATGCTTATTTCCTTCCTCAGATTAGTAAAGTTCTCAGCTATAATTTGTTCAAATGAACCTTCTGTCCCTCTCTCCCTCTCTTCTTCTTCTGGGACTCCTATTATCTGCATATTATTTTACTGTATGGGATTGCTGAGTTTTCTAAATTTCCCTTTGTGATCCTGTAATTCTCTTTCTCTCTTCTTTTCAATTTCCTTATTTTCAATCATTTTATCTTCTGTATCACTGACTCTCTTCTGCCTGTTTCTCCTTGCTTTTAGTCTTTCCATTCGGGACTGCATCTCAGTAATAGCATTTTTAATTTCAGCCTGACTGGATTTTAGTTCTTTTTTTTTTTTTTAAAGATTTTATTTATTTATTTGACACACAGAGAGAGATCATAAGTAGGCAGAGAGGGAGGCAGAGAGAGAGAGAGGAGGAAGCAGGCTCCCTGCTGAGCAGAGAGCCCGATGCGGGCCTCGATCCCAGGACCCTGAGATCATGACCTGAGCTGAAAGCAGAGGCATTAACCCACTGAGCCACCCAGGCGCCCATTTCAGTTCTTTTATTTCTCTAGAAAGGGATTCTGTAGCATCTTCTATGTTTTTTTCAAGCCCAGCTATTATTTTTTTAATCGTTGTTTTAAATTCTAGTTCAGACATCTTACTTATACCCTTATTAAATCTCTGGCAGTGTATAGTACCTCCTGTTTTTCTTTTGGTGTGGATTTCTCTGTTTCATCCCTCTGTTTTGTTCCGAACAGAACAGAAGAGAGAAAGAGAAGATACAATAACTACAACAGAAACAAAAAACAAACCATAAAAAAACAAAAACAAAATAAAACAAGAAAAAAGCACAACAAAACAAGAAAAAAACACAACAAAACAAGAAACTAGATCCTGACTGTGTTTTGATCCATGTGTTAGAAGAAAGTAGATCCCAAGATAAGAAGAAAAAAAATATATATATATATACACAAAAATTTTAAAAATAAAATACAATGAAAGGAAACAAAATAAAACTACATATAACCTATATAAAAATTTTTAAAAAGAATTGAAAAGGTAAGAAAATAACTGAAAAAAACCATACTGAAAGACTTAAGAATAGAAATCCCACAGATGTTATATACGGCTTTCCCCAAGAGGTGAAGCTTTGCAGTCTCTATGATCAGTATACTTGGTGCCGGCCAGTTGTTCCTGCTGGTTTTCGGCGGGTGGGTGGGTGGGGCTGATGCGCTGATTCTCCGGTGCCCTTGCCCTTGTGGAAATGCGCCTCCCTTGCCATGGGGCCAGGCTCAGTTTAAGTAGCTCTGCATTGCACTGGGTGGTGCTGTTTTGCTCCCAGAGGGCTTTCAGCACCTTTAGGTGGGATGAAAATGGTGGTACCCATTTCCAGCTCTCTAGCCCTTCAACTGAAGGTTCGGGCCCCCCACTCTTCAGTGAGCCCTCACAGAAAAGCAGTCAATCGGTCTTTCGGTTTCTGTCTGAACTCTGTATTTACCCAGCCGGCAATAGAGTGCTTTTACCCTGAAGACTCCACTGAGTCTCAAAACTCCAAAATTTACTGACTCCTGTGGCACAGGAGGGGGATCTCACCGTACTTCTGCCTCTTGCTGGGCCTCTGCCTGGAAAGTGGTCACAGGATCAGGCAGCAGTTTGGAGTTTATGGCAAAACCCAGTAGAAAGCCACACCCAGATTCGCTGTTTATAGCTGGCTTCCCTGCTTTCCATTTACTGGTAAGTCCCTTCTCAATGTGTCTTATCTGTGCCCACCTTTGAAATCCATCAGCCTTTCAGGCACACTTGATGGGGCTTCAGGCTATATCCCCAGCACCTAGCACAGTACCTTGCATGCACATAGCCCCAAAGAAACATCTGGTAATAAAAAAAAAAAAAATCTTTTGGTAATCAATCAGGTGTTGATTGATTGGTTTCCCTTTCACATTTACATAGCAGCTGAACATCTGGGTATGTGATTAATAATTTTGCAATTCTGTATTCAAGTACTAAGTGTACTACATTTCATATAATTTTTACCAATATTTCTTGTCCTTACTTGCTTATTCATATAACACTCAAACCAATGAAATAGATGGAGAATTAATAGCTGCCAGTTCAGTTTATCTTGAGAGCTAATTCTCAAGATTTCTCTTTCCAAATCAGACTTATATATACAATTGTCTATTTCGCTTCTGTGATTGGATAACTAACAGACATGACAAAATTCGCATGCCTAAAACTGGAATCTACCCTCTTTCTCTCTATCCCAACTCAAAACAAATCAAAAAGATACACAAACCCAAAATAAAACAAAGCAAAGACCAAACTAGTCAACCTTAAACTTACCCCAGACTCTGCTTTCTCTCAAAACCATATATCAACTTATCAGGAAATTCACTGGCTCTCCTTCAAAATATATCCGACTTCCACGTTCTCTCATGTCCCCTACTGCGCCCACTCTGGTCCAAGTCATGATCATCATTTGTCAGCTGATTAACTGCAACACCTCATTAACAGGTCTCCCTCCAGCCACCTTTGACCCTTTCCATCTGTTTTCACCCAGCAGCCTGACTGATCCTTCTAAAGTGGAAGTCATTTCATGCCATTCCTCTGGTTAGCAATGACTCCCCATTTCACCTGGAGAAAAGTCATATGCAATCCTAGTCTGCATTCCTGCTCTCACCAATTCTCTTACTACTCTGCCCCTCATTTATTCTACTCTGGCTACACTGGTTCCATCACTGTTTCCCAAACTTGCCAGGTTTTGGCCTTTGTACTACCCATTCCCTCGCTTGGAATGCTCTCCTCCTCAGTCTCTACTTGGCCAACTAGCTTTGCATGGTCACTGAGTAACCCTGACCACTAACATAGAGGCCTGTCCTTCCTTACCCCAGCACTGTTGAAGCATTTCATGAGGCTCAATTTTTGCCTTTTTCCATAGGATGTATCAATTTCTAACACAGTATATTGTTTACTTACTTATTACATTTATTCTTTCTTGTCTGTCTCTCCCAGTAGAATAAAAGTTCTACTAGGGTAGAAATCTTTGCCTATATTGTCTATTGATACGCACTAAATACCCAGAACATGCCTTACACCTAGAAGTTGCTCAATAAATATTTGCAAAAAAAGAAATCAAACTATATAAAAGACTAAACCTGCTACCACAAGGTTTCTTTTTTAGTGGTATATAGAAGATAAAGTTTTAAGAATTTAGCATACCAAATAAGAACTCACCCAGTCATTGAAGGAATCCATGATAATGTTACTAATAGGAAGTCTACTGATAGGTTCTGAGTCCATAGCTATTCTCCAAGTAGAATCGGATTATTCCAAAGACAATTTTGGTAAGTAACATTCTGTGAAGCAGAAAACATCTCAACATCTCTGTGAACTGCAAAGGAATAGCCAGCTGTGCAGACAAAAATGAGGCTGTCATTTGCAATGATGTGGATGGAACTGGAGGGTATTATGCTGAGCAAAATAAGTCAGTCAGAGAAAGATAATTATCATATGATTTCCTGATATGAGAAATTTGAGAGGAAGGGCAAGGGGTCATTGGGGGTAGGGAGGGAGAAAATGAAACAAGATGGGACCAGGGAGGGAGACAAACCATTAAGAGATGCTTAATGTCAGGAAACAAACTGAGGGTTGCTGGGGGGTGGCGGAGGGAGGGATAAGGTGGCTGGGTTATGGAAAAAATAAAAATTAATAAAAGAAAAGAAAAAAACAAAAGACAAAATTTGAGGCCATCAAGTATCCCCAGGATGTCAGTTACAAGTACAACCTATGTTTTTCTTTCATCAAGCTCAAACTCTTCACATTGTACTATAGCCCCTTTCTTGGCATTTTCAAATCAAATCTAAGACTTCTCTTTTGTTCTATAGCACCCTAATCTAACCATTCCCTAAACGATTTTGTGTAACATATTTAACTCTTTAAAATATAAAAGAATCTTTTTATTTTTTGAAGGGAACCACAGAGGAATAAATGGTTTCAAACTGTGCAAATTTGAAATTCAAAAATAGAACTGCTACATGTAGACAGAGCTGATATTTTTTCATCTACTGTACTAGTCAAGCAAATCATTACAACATCCTATTTGATAGCCTGCCCAGAAAATGTGGTAGCCCTACTGAATTATAAGCAATGTGAGACTCATAAAGGGAAATCAAATATATTATGGTTTCTCCTAATAACAGTTAAGGCGCTCTACCTTTGTGGCATAGTAAATTAATATTCTGCACACTGAATTGGCCAAATAGGCAATGTGATTTGGCAGATTTGAAAGATGTTGTTAAAAGTTATACTTTTGGGCAGGCCCACAGCCTTCCTTGAAAAATACGAAGTGAGTATTTTCATAGAAGTTTACAGTTAGCACGCATTATTCTAAAGACACTTACACTAAGCAGTGCCTGTTAGCAGGTACCTGAAGGAAGTACAATAATTTCCTCTGTGCAAATGCCTTGTTCGTATAGAGTTTATTATCTAATTGACTTCAGAATTTAGAAAGATATATTCCAGAGGCGTAACAGATGCATACATGACGGTCTGAAGATCACAGTAGATACAGCATGTACAAGGGAGGAAGAAAAGCTAATGCAGTGTATAAAACTGAGGTTTTTTTATATTTTGCATGCAGAGAAAGACTCAAACTTATGAAACTAACGAGAATCTCATTTGCAAACAAAGTTTTTATATTAACTTTTTATACTCAATTTCAGCTCAATGTAACATATTTAAAAATTATTGTTTGGTATTTTGACTCAAAGGAAATGATCCTTTTCTTTTACTTTTTTTTTGTTGTTGTATTTATGTCTACATTAGACTCCAAGCAAGCTCCAAGTGCACTTGGATAAGTAGATCAATTTTCAGATATGTTGGTCTTTTGTGGAAAGTGAAGTGCACAAAGTGCTGGTTCTTACAGGCTAGATAGCTGGTCTCCCTTCCCAGCTCTACATTCTGTGGCATCATGTCAGTCAGTGGCTTGAAATTGGCCAAGGTGGGAGCATGTACAGCAAGGAAAATAGCAAAGCCTATAAATCAGTTTTTGTCTCTTTGTTTTCTAGAGAGCCATTATTAAACATTTACCAGCACAACACTGTCTAAATTGAACCAGAGATTCTGTTGCCTAGCCTATTAAGTTCAAATAGTTTTCGATGCATCATATATGGAGAGGCTTTAATTCCTAGTAGCTCTGCTTGTCACAGATTTCCAAAGGTACCATAAAATTAATCTTTAACTTATGTTCTCTCTACACCACAATTTAATAAGAAGAACTGTGATCTTGCATTTGAATTTTAAAGAAATCCTAAGGGCGCCTGGGTGGCTCAGTGGGTTAAAGCCTCTGCCTCAGGTCATGATCTCAGGGTCCTGGCATCGAGGCCTGCATCGGGCTCTCTGCTCGGCAGGGAGCCTGCTTCCTCCTCTCTCTCGGCCTGTCTCTCTGTCTCCCTACTTGTGATCTCTCTCTCTCTGTCAAATAAAGAAATAAGATCTTAAAAAACAAACAAAAAAAGAAATCCTAAGGTATCTCTATCCAGAAAACCAACCAACCCACCGAACTACCAACCACACCTATGATCTGCCATGTTTTTATGCAGATGCTTCCATGCTTCACACAGAGATTTAGTAATGAGAGCGAGTCTTTCATATCTCAAGAAAACAGCTTCCTTCTTCTGCCCTCTTCTGAAGGTATGGGCACCTTAAAAAGGAAATGTGGCTACAAAGCCAGTTTCATTCTTTGTCACTGGACAGAAGTCTAGAAATAGGAAGAAGGTCTCAGGCAAATACACAGCATCTTGCTAAGAGAATTCATATTTTTAGTTTGTAAGTAGCCAGTTCTTTCTCTTCTATATGTCACAAACATAGTTACCATCAAAGAGCAGGATGGAGTTACAATGTTTTCTTTTGCTGTGCAAAACCTTTTCATCTTAATGAAGTCCCAATAGTTCATGTTTGCTTTTGCTTCTCTTACCTTTGAAGATATGTCTAGCCAGAAGTTGGTGTGGCTGAGGTCAAAGTGGTTGCTGCCTGCGTTCTCCTCTAGGATTTTGATGGATTACTGTCTCACATTAGGTCTTTCACTCATTTGAGTCTATTTTTGTGTATGGTGTAAATAACTGGTCCAGTTTCATTCTTCTGCATGCGGCTGTGCAATATTCCCAACACCAATTATTGAGGAGACTGTCTTTTTTCCATTGGATATTCTTTTCTGCTTTGTCGACGACTAGTTCACCATAGAGTTGAAGGTCCATTTTTGGGTTCTCCATTCTGTTCCATTGGTCTATGTGTCTGTGTTTGTGCTAGTTCCATACTGTCTTGATGATTACAGCTTTGTAACAGAGTCTGAAGTCTGGAATTGTGAACGCCACCATTTCAGGTTTTCCTTTTCAAGTCCTGTGGTTATTTGGGGTCTTTTCTGGTTCCATACTTTTCTGGATTTTTTGTTTCAGCTCTGTGACAAATGCTGATGGTATTTTGATAGGGAGTACGTTGAATGTGTAAATTGCTTTGGGTATCAAGGATATTTTAATAATATTTGTTCTTTTCATCCATGAGCATGGAATGTTTTTCCATTTCTTTATGTCTTCCTCAATTTCTTTAATAAGTGTTCTATGGTTTTCTAAGGATAGATCCTTGCCTCTTTGGTTAGTTTATTCCTAGATATCTTACAGAACCCCTCTTTCAGTTATGTGGCATTTATACAGTTTCATCATACAGGATTTCTACTAAATACAAATTAATCTTTATTTCCACATGAAAAATTCACAAAAGTGAAACTGATTGTATTTCCTATAAAATTAAGTACCAATAAAAACAATATTTGGATACTAAAGTGTAAGACATATATAAACACAAAGGCAGATGGATTTCATATCACAAATATTTAGTTGCAATAGCACTGAATATATTACTAGTCATAGAAACATTATCTAAATAATAATTCATGTTTGATTTTAGTTACAATTCTTAAATCACTAACACACTAGAAACAATATTTGTTTCCCTCGCTTCCATCCCAATGAGCACAATGGGATATGTCTTTGTTACTGTACTTTAAATCTACTGGACAGGTACACATTCAGAGAGTTTTTATTCACCAGATTGTTTTTGAGTACCTAATATACATTTTTGTAGCATCATTCTAGATGCTGTTTTTCTTCTGCTTGCTTCCATTTTCACAGAATACGAAGCAAGGTCATAAACTAATGAGGAAGGGAACATTGGAGAGATTAGAAAGAAGATGTGAAATAGTCATTGATGGGATTCTGAAGGAAGGGATGGACCAGAAAAATGTAATATGACTACTGGGTAGCCTGAGTCCACCTGAGGCCAGCAGTTGTGAATAAAAAAATGTCTTTTCTATAGCTCCATTCAGCTGTGTGGGTGCAGGAAGAGTAAAATTTAACCAAGATGAGGTTCTGACAAATGAACATGAAATGAGAAAGGGCAAAGGAAAGAATGTGTGCCCAAAAGTGATTGCAATGGTGAGCCATGGGATTTCAACTAGGAAGGAGGGAAGTGATGACATGACGGGGATGAAGACATGGCAGGAAGAGCAGTGGCTTGTTGGTCTTGTTAGGGTCAGGATACTAGAAGAGAAAGCTGGAAGATAAGAGATAGAGTTAATATTAGGATATCTACTAAGTCCCATTCTTAAGGCCAACTAAAGTTTGGGGTTTTTTTTCTGTGCATTTTCAGTATCTAGCACAAGTTATGGTACATCATTTATATATTGAATAAAAATGCTGAATGAACAAAACTCTGATTCTATAACTGAGTGATACCAACTATGAGAGGAACAACTACAGTGATGGGATGCGCATGCTCCATTCCCTGGATTCTCTTTGTTTTGATTTGATTTCCAAGGTTCCTTTGAGATCATAGTTTGATAAATATTAAACTAAGATCTCACAATCAGCTGATGTGTGCACCTTAGGAAGCTAATACATTTGTTGGCCAACATACATCACATAGAAATGTAAAAAAATTGAAATAATAAATAAAATAATTATACAAAAAAATGCAGCCTTCCAAAGATGGCTTATTTAGGAATAAAAACAAAACAACTTCGAAAGATTTTGAATCTGCAGTATTTTCTCAAACACAGAAAATTCATATTTGTGTGCTGAGGAAAGATTAGATAGTAATTAATGAAACACATACTTTAAAAGGCTCTGTCTTGGAGGGAGGGGGTGAAGGGATGAGAGAGCCTGGTGGTGGGTACTGAGGGCACCTATTGCATGGAGCACTGGGTGTGGGGCATGGGCAATGGAATCTTGGAACACTGAAAAAATAAAATAAATTTAAAGTCTAAATAAATGAATGAATGAATGAATGAATAAATAAATAAATAAATAAATGGCACTGTCATCTTTTCTAGGGAAAGCAGCCCTAACTTTTTGTCAAGCAACTTAAAATTTGTCTTCACTCAAAAAATCTCTTGTTTGATGAAGATTGAAGCCAAGACAAATTACCCTGGAATTCTACAGGCTGCCCAAAAGTCTGAAAATATAGATGAGTAAACATAATGTTGTGAAGGGCACTGTCAACCCATAAAAAGGTAAATTAATATTACCTACTTTTCAGAATTTATACTCTGTTCATGATTTCTATATTCACTCAAGGACTAGATTTATCTGCCAGATAATTTTTTTAAGTATAGTTTTCACACTATGTTACATTAGTTTCAGGTGTAGAATAGAGTGGTTCAACAAGTTTATACATTATGCTCTGTTCACCACAAGTGTAGCTACCATCTGCCCCGAAACATCACTATTACAGTATCATTGGCTATAATCTGTATGTTGTGCCTTTTATCCCTGTGACTTATTATCTGGAAGCCTGTATTTCCCACTCCCCTTCACCTGTTTTGCCCAACTTCCTCCCTTTCCCCTTTAGCAACCATTAATTTGTTCTCTGTTTTTATAGGTCTGATTCTGCTGTTTGCTTGTTCATTTATTTTTACTTATATGTGAAATCATACGGTATTTGTCTTTTTCAGTCTGACTTATTTCACTTAGCATAATACCCTCTAGGTCCATCCATATTGTCTCTAATAGCATAATGACATCCTTTTAATGGTTGTATAATATTCTATTCATGATCCATTTGTCTACTTATGGACATGAGTTGCTTCCATATCTTGGATATTGTAAATAATGCTCCAATAAACACAGAGGTGCATATATCTTTACAAATTCATGTGTTTTTTTTTCCTTTGGGTAAATACTCAGTGGTGGAATCATTGGAATAGATGGTATTTCTATTTTCACTTTTCTGAAGAGTCTCCATACTTTTTCCCATAGTGGCTGTAGCAATTCAGATTGTTTTTTAATAAATAAAAAGTGAAGAGTAATGTTTCTAACTCTAATTTATTCATGTACTACTTTGATGATATAAGGATTAATTTCATTTTCCTCTTACAAACAAAAGTAATGTAGGGGATGTGTGAAACAATGGCAGAAATTTCTAGTTTGTTTGTTTGTTTGTTTCTTTCTTTCTTTCTTTCTTTCTTTTTAAGATTTTATTTGACAGAGAGAAACACAGCTAGAGAGGGAACACAAGCAGGGGGAGTGAGAGAGGGAGAAGGAGGCTTCCCACCAAGCAGGAAGCCCAATGCAGGGTTCAAGCCCAGGACTTTGGGATCATGACCTGAACTGAAGGCAGGCACTTAATGACTGAACCACCCAGGAGCCCCAGAAACTTCTAGTTTTTTATAATCCTGGCTACTTATAATCCCTGGAATAATCTGGAGCTCCACTAAAATCCATTTTGTCTTTCATCCATGGCCCATGATATCTCAGAAAGATGGCATTTTGCATCATTTCTTGTGTGGGACCATGTAAGTTCTCACCCACGGAAGGTGAGAAGCAGAGAGTCTAAGACTGTGAGTCTATCAGACCTAATATCCCCTTCTCATTAACTGGAACTTCAGTGTGGTATTGACTCAAGATCTATTTTACACATGACAAGACAGGGCCTGGGGGATGGTGGAACAACCACTGAAAGGGTCCTGTGTCCCAGGGTAACTATGAGGAGCAGAAAGTCAGTACTAAACTGAACTACTACTGTCAGGACTCCAGATAAAAGAAAAATAAACTTTAGGTTCTTGAACTACTGTATAGTTGGGTCTCTGATACAGGACTTAACCTTTACCCTGACACATACAAATGTCAAATCAAGTAGTGCCATCACACAGCTTTCAACTATATTATGAATTCACCAATGGTAACGTTTCTGAATTAAATTCAACCTACCACCCAGGAGGAAAGAGAATTCCCCTCTATCTCAAAAAGAAGATATAGGGTATAAAGAAGATATAAGATATAAGACCTCATGAAGTGTGCTGAGATCAGGACTATGAAGCTTCACTGGGTTCACTAAGCTACCTCTAAGGCTTCTCTTAGGGTTTTGAAGCACCAGAAATTGAAAACTGAATTTAAGAAAAAGAGATTTAAACTTAATGTGGAAGCTATGGCTCAGGTTGGACAATAGTACAATTGTTAAAATGAGCAAAAAGTCTAACAAGCCATTGTCTAGAAAGTGAAACAATACTGTCTCTTCCATTACAGAGTTTAATTTATTCATTATTTGTCTCACACAACTTGAAAGATACTCCTAAATGGAGTTGTTGGTGTTTTAAAATGATGTCTTCCAGAATGAACACATATTTCATGTTTTCTATTTTACTTTACCAGTGAAAAAAAACTGGAGGAATTTATGGGAGAGAAACAATGCTTTCTTATTCGTGCAGGAAGTCAATTCCAACCAAAATAACTTGTCAGGGCTCCTTTGGTTGTTTGAGACAAAATTCAACACAAATCAGTTTCAACACAAAAGGGGCATTTCTTGGCTCCTAATTGAAAAGATGGAAATGGTGGAGATGCTTGGCTCCACGGCTTTATCTCCTCTTCTCTCATCTGCTTGTCTCTGCTTGTCTTTGTCTACCCTTCTTATGGAAAGGTATACTGCCTGAGAGGGCCCCCTATTCCTACCCAGTGATCTTGAAGATGCAAGAGGCAAGCAGAACTCTCCTCTGCTGGCAACAACAGAAAAATCCCTGGCAGGGCTTTGATTGGCCTCACTTGGGTCCCCTGTGAATCCCCTGGCCAGTCCTGTGGGCAGGAGGTTGTGGACATTTGATTGGTCAGGCTTTAGTCACATGTGTACCCTTGGATGAAGGGCTATAGAAAAGAGAGTTTCAGAGTTTTAAATATTTTTGTAACATCTTTTTCTTTGTAATTTGAAAAGTAACACTGGGTTTGAAATATTTAAACAATACTCTTGCTGCTCCTTTCTCTAAATAATTAAGTTTTAATCCTAATTAACTGATTCCTTCTCTCTACTGCTAACCATCCACCGACAATGGTACTGGGACTAATTAATTGCACTTCTTCTCAAAAAATACTTTCCTACTAGGGGCTCTAGTTTATAGTTTGGTTACTCTATATTCCTGTGAGATTAGCAAACTTGGAAAGGAAATGAAATGGCTCAAATTTTAAATATACATATACTGCACGAGATGTTATGTTAACTTGTGGATAAAGCCCTGGCTCACCTAAATCTGTCATTTATAAGATATTTATTGTCTCAGGAAAGGTGTGCAGAAATAGGCAAGACATAATCCCTGCTTGAAAGGTTACATAATAGCTCTGGAAGCCATTGCAATAGGGCATCATGATTATTAAAACTGTAAACTGCTTCCTGGAGGGGCAAACAGAGGTAACTGGCCGCATGTTACAACCCACAGTTCAGTTTGGCATAGCATCTTGCACAAAAGTGTATCCCAAACCACTTTACAGAAGTGAAATTTCCATTCGCAAGCCAATATATGCTATACATTACAGAACAGCTGTGTGCAAACATTGCCTCCTGGGGGGAAAAAAAACTCAAGGCATTAGGTCATGAGATGAAAATCCAAAGGAGAATGTAGGAGGCATGGACCAGTAGGGCAGAAAGGAGGGAGAGCGGAAACAATGATAGGAGGGAAACACATTAACTTGTAAGACTAGAAATTAATCTGTGATAAGCTTAAGAGACACCACACTTTTTTTTTTCCCCTGAAAAAAACTGAGAGCGAGACAATCTTTTACATGATCCAAAGGAGTAACAGCAGAATTTAAACAAAAAAATTATGACGTGAAAGCTGACAAACTTTCACAGTAGTGGTATGATTACATAGGACTGGTAATTTTAACTAATATAGGATAAAAGCAATAAAATGATATATTTTGAGATAACCTGAATTATGGTAAACTATTACCTTAAAATGTTAGGGGACGAGATGTAGCTATTTCATAAGCATAAATACTATACATAAATTGTGCATTTTAAAGTAAACAGACTTTGGGGCACCTGGGTGGCTCAGTTATTGAGTGTCTGCCTCTGGCTCGGGTCATGATCCCAGAGTCCTGGGGTTGAGCCCCTCATTGGGCTCCCTGCTCGGCGGGAGGCCTGCTTTTCCCTCTCCCACTTACCCTGCTTGTGTTCCCTCTCAAGCTATCTCTTTCTCTGTCAAATAAATAAATAAAATCTTTAAAAAATATAAAATAAATAAATAGAATTTTATAAAATATGCTTAATACTGAGATAAACCAATTAGGCCACATTCTTTGAGAATCTTGCCTGGCTTTAAGAAACTATAATATGTTATTTTTATTTTATTTTTGAGTCATAGAGGTAGCAGCAAGTAGGGAATTGTACCTAAAAAGGATAACAGAGTTTGCTGTACTTAAACTGGATTTTTAAATATAAAATCCTGCTTTTAAACTAAAAAATTTTTATGTAGAAATGACTCTCAAGAATCTTTTTTTTTACTATTTATATTTCCTATCACTTAAATAACATTTAAATATTTTTAAAAACTCAAATTCTCCATTTTAGATGTTCACTTGAAGCTTAAGTTTCTATTTCAAGTATTACCCAGATAGCAAATTGCCTTCCATACACTATGTGCATTAAGAACATTATTCAAGTTCCATGAATGCCAAGATTATCCATGTAACAACAGGTTTATATAACTCATTACAAGTTATGCACTTCTGTTAAGGGAATATACTCTTGAGTACTGGAGTTTTCCACATAAAAATACGATTAACTCAGTATCTTGTGTCAGCTATTCATCCTTGGCATCTGCTCATTTTAATTTGGCAGGTATCATATTTTACATGACGCACATAACACTACACATGGAAAGTGAAGAAATCAAATCCATAATGTATTATTTCCCAAAATATCTGGAAATACTGGATACTCAGTTGGGTTGTAGATAAATTTGGTATGTCTGGTCTTTAAAGGACATGGAAGATTACACAGATGATCACTGATTTTTGGCAGCATAACATGGGTTTAAGTAATGACTGATACACAAGAAGATTTCCACTAAACTGGGAATGATTAGGTTTTCCTTTACCTTCTTTTTTTTTTTAAAGATTTTATTTATGTATTTGAGAGAGACAGAGATAGAGACAGAGAGAGAGCAAGATCAGGGAGGAGAGGGAGAAGCAGACTCCCCGCTGAGCAGAGAGCCCCACGTGGGGCTTGATCCCAGGACCCTGGTGAGCCCAAGGCAGACGCTTAACCAACTGAGCCACCCGGGTGCCCCTTTCCTTTATCATCTTAGATACCTGGTATTTTTTTTAAAGCCGTGCTACCTGAAAAAAAAAATCCCTATGTCTTAGAAGGAAAATCAATTGGATTTTCAGGACTTTTTGTACTATCATTCATATATATATAATATATATATTATATATATATAACATATATAATGTATATGTATATAATTCATACATATAGAAAGAATGATGATAGAATAAAGGATTCTCCTGTATATATTCATCTCCCCCATATGCTCACCTCAGAATGAAAAGCAGAGCAACAGAGTGGTTGACAGTATTGGATACAGAGTCAGAATGATAACCTTGATTTAGCAATGTCCTTATCTGTGTGATGGGAGGTAAAAACCATACTGACTTCAGCACTTAGCAGGGTGCCTGAACTATGACAAGTACAGTATAAACAGCAGCTACTCTATTACTATTTGTAACTATGAGATTTTTCAGATAACCCTGAGAAGTCTTCCAGAGACTCCGGTGATGAGGGTTCAGTTCCAGCTACATGGCTGAGCTCATCCTGCCCTGTTCCAGCGTCATCTCAGCGGCCAGCCATCCCAGGGGTGGTAGCATAGTTGGGACAGCACATGACTCCTCAGCCTGAGAAGACTTTAGTCTATTGGCTGCTGTCTCAACTGTGGCCTTCCCTAAGGAGAGAAGTATCATGTAGTAGAAACACACACACACACACACACACACACACACACACACACACACACATACACACTCACACTCACACACTCCTCTGGAAATCTCTGCTTGAGTTCTGTCTCAAGTTTCACAGATCACTGATTCCAAGGGTTCTTAACCTGTGATTGAACTTTGGAAAAAGGAAGATGTCCATGAATTCCTAGAAATGATATGCTAAATTTTTCTTTGTTAGTGCTCATTTTTATGGCAAGAGAAATCCATGACTTTCAACAATTTCTCCAAAGATTCTGTGTCCTTCAAATAATCAGGAACCACACTCATAGAGCTTCAATTTCTTCCTCTATAAAGTGGGAATAAAAACAATGGTCCTACTGGCCTTTCAGGGTTGCTCTGAGGGCCCAAGTAAATAGAGTGTGAAAAACTGTAAGTCATCACTGTAAAAGCATTTGCTGTTCCTAACTTTGCTGCCATTATTTTTTTTTAAATAAGTTTGTGTGAATAGTTCTGTACATAGTGTCATCCACAAGGAACTCAAAATATATCTACTTTTTGAAAACCATGTCATAGCTTGTCCAAGTAGTAAGAACTGAAAAGAAGATTGAGGCCCTACCTTCTGAAAATAGTCTACAGATGTGTTTTGTTCAGTTCACATAGTGTTCTTTCAAAACTGAATTGATTGTCAACATTTAGAAATCAAGAGTTTTCACTTAAAAAAAATCAAATTTTAGGTTACTTTAAAAACTGAAATATCTGGCATCCCTGACTCACCTTTCCGGAAGACAACAACTAGCCAGAGCTGAGTTCAGGGACATGTGTGCTTCCGGTACCCCCAAAGTCAATCTGGCCCTCCAACTTTCTTCCTTTGGCCACGCAAGTGTCCCTAGCCTAAAGATGTGAAGTTTTAATCTTAAACTGAATATAATCAGTCTGCTTTGAAAATATATAAAATAAAGTGTCACTTCCCCTTTTTCTTCTTAAGAAAGTTCTTTCAAACTTCAAATATAGAATATTTAGAATATACCTTCAGGCAATTAAAGAGAAAGTATCTATAGTTCCCACATACACTGCTGTTTCTGTTAGCAAATTCTTACCCTTTGAAAGAACATCCTCTAACAGGTATATGTTGGGGATGAAGGGCAAGGTTCATGATATGATTTTAAGATTCAAAAAAGAGGCAAGTGATGTGACTGGGGAAAAGCTGTAAGTTCACCAATGGAAAGTCATGAACCTGAGTCATAATTTGAGCTTGCACAAATCAATAAGTATGGAGCAATAAGTGGACGCTAACATATCATTTGGAAGAACCTGAAATGAATCATCAACTCAAAAGCCCCTTAATTATGACCTCAGCAAAAATGTCAGTTTTAAGGATAAGAAAATTGTGAAATATAGGAAGGTGTTTGTTTCTCTTAAATTTCATAGGTTACAAGAGAGTTCATAAGGCTAACTTTTCTCTGGAACTTATGAGGAAGAAGAGCCATCATGAAAATTAAAAATGCATGGTAAATTGACAGAAGAATGGATAAAGAAGATGTGGTATATATACACAATGAAATATTACTCAGTCATCAAGAAGAGTGGAATCTTGCCATTTGCAGCAATGTGGATGGAACTAAAGGGTATTATGCTAAGGGAAATAAGTGAGTCAGAGAAAGACAAATACCACATAATTGCACTCATATGTGGAATAAAAGAAACAAAACAGATGAACATAGGGGAAGGGAAGGAAAAATAAAATAAGATGAAAACAGAGAGGGAGGCAAACCATAAGAGACTCTTAACTATAGGAAATAAACTAAGGGTTACTGGAAAGGAGCTGGGTGGGGAGATGGGCTAACTGGGTGATGGGCATTAAGGAGGGCATGTGATGTAATGAGCACTGGTTATATGCAACTAATGAATCAACTAAATTCTACCATAGAAACTAATAATACAGTATTGAATTGAATTTAAATTAAAAAATTTAAAAAAAAGAGAAAAGGCATGGTGAAAAATTAAGGATCAGGAAATTCTAGTACTCTCTCTCTTTTTTTAAGATTTATGTATTTATTTATTTGAGAGAGAGAAAGAGAGCAAGGGAGCATGGCGGGGGGGGGGGCGGGGGGAAGAGCAGACTCCCCACTGAACAAGGAGCCAAATGCGGAGCTCGATCCTAGGACCCTTAGATCATGACCGGAGCTGAAGGCAGATATTTAACTGACTGAGCCACTCAGGTGCCCCTTGATGTTCTCCTTTTTAAATAAAATATTCTGTTATGTTTTTAAGAGCCCCCAAATAATGAATAGGTGGCTACGGATTACAATAAAAGAGAAAAAAAATGATACCAGGAAACCCACCTTTTTTTTTTTCTTTTTTTTTTTTTTAAGATTTTATTTATTTGACAGAGAGAAACACAGCTAGAGAGGGAACACAAGCAGGGGGAATGAGAGAGGGAGAAGCCAGCTTCCCGCCGAGCAGGGAGCCCGATGTGGGGCTCTATCCCAGGACTCCGGGATCATGACCTGAGCCGAAGGCAGTCGCTTAACCAACTGAGCCACCCAGGTGCCCCCCGCCCCCGCTTTTTTTTCTTTTTAAGATTATTTATTTATTTGACAGAGAGAAACACAGCGAGAGAGGGAACACAAGCAGGGGAAGTGAGAGAGGGAGAAGCAGGCTTCCCGTCGAGCAGGGAGCCCGATGTGGGGCTTGATCCTGGGTCTCCAGAATCATGACCTGAGTCGAAGGCAGTCGTTTAACCAACTGAGCCCCCCACACGCACTGGGAAACCCACTTTGATTAGAATGGACTGACTGCCTTTCAATACCATTCTTAGACTCTGGTCCAAGATTATTTGCTGTAAGGAATGCTCTAGATTCTTTAAAAATGTTGATATTGACATTAGAATTTTGGTTTAAAGAACTCTGTATCAGCTATATAGACCTGTGAGAGATTTCAAGATTTATACAGTCATTACCAAACTAAAATTTATGCAGGATCACGCACTATCATAAATGTTTCAGCAAAAGCGATGTGGTGTAACAGAGGCCATCCATTCGAGTAGTATGGCCCATAGGAAGTTTTTCTAAACCTAATTGCAGGGGCCATTTGGGTTAGAGCAAGGTTGCACTGTAAATCTGCCATTCTTAGAGGGCCAACTTTCTCGATGCATATTGAACCAATATTCTTGCTATGAAACCATGTAAGCTAGATTCTGTGCCACCATAGTAAAATGCTCCTCAATAAACTTGTTTCCACAGAAATTTTGCCCACTCATGTGTCCCAAAGCTGCTGTAATCTTCATTGTCGAGGCTGATCTAATAGCAGGGACATTATTCTATTTCTTGACATGTTTAAAGTTCTCTAATGAATAAAGCTAACAACTATGGCTGCTTCAACTGTCACTTGATTACCCTGTAGGGACTTTCTTTTCTTTTTCTTTTTCTTTCTTTTTTTTCTTTTTGTCTTTAAAATTGGCCTCCTAGTTTGTTTTTAACTACCCTGTGCACAGAGGTCTGAAGGGGAAAGCAGATCAAAGATCAGCTCAAAACATAAAAAGCAGCTGTAGTTAATTAAAGGCAAATGAAGGACATCTGACCAGATTCTTTATGAGCCGCCTTGTCACACATTCAACAGTCTATAATCTCTCTGACTTTGTCCCTTGGTCCCGAACTGTCGCCAAACCTGAGAAATGGTTATGTCTTGAATTATATACGAATTAAAAAAATGGGAGGAATGTTCAGGGTGTGACCTAGGAAGGAGTAAGTGATGTGGAAGAAGAACATACAGAAGTGGAGTCCCTGGAGTAGGGACGAGTCACCTGGAGTTTCCATTGTAAAGTAGGGCTGGTCTTTTCCCACACTGAAAACTCAACTGTTATCAAGCGGTAGAAGGAGATGATCAGATCACAGAAGGTAATATTTGAGAGGTGAAATGCAATACTTTGCTACGATTTGAGAGAGAATGAGCTAAAAATAATCCTGTAGTATCACTGTTTGACTTCTTAAAAATCTGTAATTATTC
The DNA here is from genome assembly GCA_004023965.1 of Spilogale gracilis. NCBI lineage: Eukaryota > Metazoa > Chordata > Mammalia > Carnivora > Mephitidae > Spilogale > Spilogale gracilis. The sequence continues at coordinate 201,607 of PITA01000233.1, forward strand.
CTATTTTTAAAATGTTATTAAAATCTAAATAATGCAAGTAAGACAATTGAATTTTTCTAATTTTGAAAGAAATACATGTTCATTCTAAATACATGAAAGTCCCAGAGGCACCTAAGAAAAAAAAATAAATTTCCCCCAAATCCAAACGCTGAGAGAATCCTGCTAAGATTTATATTTAAATCAAAAGGAAACAAAGTGAGTACATACTACCAAAAAATCAGTGAAGTTCCACAGTCTGTTTGTGGATGGCCAACATGCCTACAAAGTATGGGTGATGGAATGAAAGGTGTGGGTTCTGGTAAGTCAATAACCTCTATAGGCACCAGGGAAATGGCTGTCAGGGACTGCAGGGGCCCCATAAAAATGCACGCCTGCACGGATACAAGAAAAGCCACCGCATCCTCTTTGGACCCCAGAGCGATCAGAGAACTCATGTTTCTGCCTCTTAGCTGACCTGCTATGGAGCCGAATGACACGCTCCATGCCCCAACTTCCACTTTCTCTTGACTGAAGGTTGGGGATTATAGGAAAAATGCCTACTTCACAGGACTGTGTAAGAAAATAGAGGAGATCACATCTCTAGGAATGCCTCGGAAATTGCAAAATATTAATTATTTATTAACAATTATTAGCAGTAACTGAGGTGCTGTGGAAAATATTAAAAATGATTACAAATCATGGCACCTAGATGGCTTAGTTTGGTATCTAACTCCTGATTTCAGGTCAGGTCATGATCTCAGAGTCCAGCATTGGCTCTGTGCTCAGTGTGGAGTCCGCTTGGGTTCTCTTTCTCTCTCCCTCTGCCCTTTCCCTTGCTCTCCTTCTCTCTGTCTCTTTCTCTCTCTCTCTCTCTCCTCTCTCTCTCTCTCCATATCCAAATAAATACATAAATAAAATCTTTAAAAAATGATTAAGAATCTACCTGTATAGGGAGGGAAAAATGAAACAAGACAAAACCAGAGAGGGAGACAAATCATAAGAGACAATCTCAGGAAACAAACTGAGGGTTGCTGGAGGGAAGTGGGGAGGGATGGGGGGACTGGATGATGGACAGTGGGGAGGGTATGTACTATGGTGAGCGCTGTGAATTGTGTAAGACTGATGAATCACAGACCTCTATCCCTGAAACAAATAATACATTTATATTAATTTTAAAAATATTTTAAAAAAAGAATCTACCTTCAATGAGTATTTATCATGTACTTGGAGGTACAATACATAAACAAAAAAAATGTTAGTCAACATACAGTACTGATCATAATTAAAAAATTAAAAAATAAATAGAATAGCTAAAAAAATTTAAAAAATAAAATGTGAATATTATCCCACCAAAAAAATCCATTGAATTTAAAAATCTATGCTCACTATCTTTAGCTTACTCTTTATTCCAGGGTTCTTAAAGTATTTCTTTTAAGTATGCTATGATCAAGGTTTTTATGAAGATTTTATTAACCTTTGATTGGGAAAAGGTGTGTATTTGTTTCTAATGCCATTAGACAAGGCAGCTGAAAAAGATTAATTAAAATTTGAAAATAGGACCATCTTTACAATGCAAGCAATGTACCAGGTAATCATCAGGTTAACTGTATCAGGAATGATACAGTAGACTATAGGTTTTTGATTTGTTTCTGAACATCAGAATTAATGAACACAAATGGGTGCTATCCTTTTCAAAATTGTCACCTTCACAGTCTAGAAACATTAAAAAGGTATTGCCATGGTTTAAAACATTTTTTAACTGTATGAGAGTCCTTTGTACCTGTGGCATATAATTTTTAAGTATCACAGTTGTAATTTTGAAGATAGATTCAGTCTCTGGAAAGAACTGAGTACCAGACAGAGCCAAGAACGGTGACTACAGAGGCTGGTACTGAAAGAAATGTGGCCACATGAAATGAAATTAATCATTTTACATAAGACAAATTATTTCTGAAGAGAATTCCAAGAGTGGGTATCCATAAAACATTTCAATTAAGGCAATGCTGAAATAAGCTACTAGTTAAAAGGGTGACATTCAATTGAATAAATTTCAATTTATTCTTCATTTTAAAAAGTACTGGCTACCTTATATTCAACTTCAGAGGAGACAGATATGAGAAAGCTTTGCAGTATAATTTGGATTTGATTTGTTATTGAAGGATAGACAAGATATGGTTGGGAGAGTGAATTTTAGGGAAGTAGGATGATATGTAAAAAATAGGGGGTGGGGTGCCTCGGTGGCATAGTTAGTTAAACATCTGACTCTGGATTTTGGCTCAGGTCATGATCTCAGGGCTGCGAGGTCGAGCCCGATGTCCGGCTCTGCACTCAGCATGGAATCTTGAGTTTCTCTTTCCCTTTAACCCTCCTGCTTGTGCTCTCTCCCTCTCTCCCTCCCTTTCTCAAATAAATTTTTAACAAATGATGAAGGAGGGCACAGAGAACTTTTTGGGCGATGAAAGTATTCCTTATGATACTATAATGATGAATACATGTCATTATATGTCTGTTTTAACTCATAGAATGTACGTCACCAAGAGTGAACCCTAATATAAACTATGGACTTTGAGTGATAATGATGCATCAATGCAGGTTCATGAGTTGTAACAAGTGCACTGCTCTGGTGGGGTATGTTGATAATGGGAGGTGTGTGTGTGTGTGTGTGTGTGTGTGTGTGTGCGCGCGTGTGTGTGTGTAAAAGGTATAAAGGAACCTTCTGTACCTTTTCCTCCTTTATACTCCAAAAAGTAAAGTCTATTAAAAAATGATGGTGGGAAAGCACAAGGCAATGATAAGAAAGAAGAATTAGAAAGCATTCCAGGAAAAGAATAAAAAAAGAGTATAAGTGAGAAAAGAAGGTAAAGTTTCAGGAAATGAAAGGATTTCAGCATAGTGCTATCCAATAAAACTGTCTCCAATTACGGAAATATTTTATCATCTGTGCTAGCCAATATGGTAGCCCCTAGCCTTACATGGCTCTGGAGCACATGAAATGTGGCTACTATGACTGAAGAAATGATTATTTTGTTTTTATTTACCTTTAATTAAGTTAAATCCAAATAGCCACATGTGGATAGCAGATACCATTCTGGATAGTGCAGGATAGAGCAGAGAGTGGGGATCCTGTGAGATAGAGATGCAGAGTTGCATAGGATATAGCTAGCCACTGGATGATCTTCAGCTATGTTAAGGAGCATTAAATTTATCCCAAGGAACATGAGAAGCCAACGAAAAGATTTAGGAGGGGGAGTAACTGACATAAGCAATTTATTTGCTTTTTGGCATCAGGCCACAATGAAAAGAATGGATTAGGGTGAGGACGTTGGTTTGCATAGAGGCAGGGGTGCCGTGGAAAAGGCTATTGGATAACCCAGGCAACAGATACCATGAGCCAAAAGAATAGAAACACAGGAACCTTAGGGACATTTGAGAAGTTAAGAAAAGGATAGACTGGATGTTAAGAATAAGGGAGGGACAGGGAGAGATATACGAGGCCTGAGGGTGATGGACGGTGTGGTACGATGCACTGAAGGACAGGTCTGAGGAGATGACCAGTCCAGTTAAAGACACGTTGATGTGAGAATGTGGGAGGCCTGCTGGGCATCCAAGTAGGATGATACACATTTGTGAGCTACACACATGCGGACTGTCCCTGAAGCCATGGGCGGGGATGATACCATCCAGGGGCATCTGAAAGTGAGAGGAGGGACTAGGACAAAACCCCAAAGAATACCAATACCCTGACAGGATTCTTCTGCTTTCAAGTCAGTTTTATATTCATTCCTGTATATTGTAGTAAACCACATTAATCTGCATGTGTTATCTTTTAAATAAAAAGCCCAAGCTCACAGTCTCAGCCCCCCATGGCATCCCACAGTATTTGGTAATCTCTCCCCACACCAGCCCTATTTTTAGGACACTGGCACATGAAAAATGTTATTTTATGTTTAGTTTTTTTCATTCAGGATACAATTTCAGATACAACAGAGTGAACCCTAATGCAAACAAGAAAAATTACTGGTAAGAGACTGTATTAGTTAAGCACGTTTTAAAAGAAGTTAATAAGAATACAGTCAACAAAGAGGAAAAAAAAACCAAACCCATAAGTGTTTCTCTCTCCTATACATTGATTATTACTACACCTGGCAAGCCATGAAATAAATTACTAACAATCACATCACAAAATGAGGGAATATACTGATTTTTTTAAAAGTGTAAGCATAATACAAAATCTCCTAGCTAAATATAAATGATGAGGATACCCCATTCCAGAAGACTGCAGTTTGCTTCATCAACAGTTTTTACTCTGCAAATCAGAGCCTCCTTGGAGGATGCCATTGCTCCTACTTGTGATCCCGAACTTGGGATCATGCAGGTAAAGGTAAGCAAGCACTCGTTTCAATTCTTTAGGTGTATCAGACTGTCAGTGCTCCTATTTGAGGAAGCACAGCTAACAGATGAACTGAGATATGACTGCACTTTAAATAATCATAAAAACCAGCAGGCAATGCAAGTATAAGTCCAGAGACCACAGGGTTCTTTTTCTTTCCAGAACCCAATAGATACTTCCCCATAAACAGATTATGATAGACCCTGTATTGGGCCATTCTTTCATTTAACAGCCACTTATTAGGCATTTACTAAGTATCAAAAATAGAGTTTTCAGTTTCGTGCTGACCTTACAAGTAGGAAAAAGTAGGTCTCAAAGTGTTGGGAGATGAGGTATGGTGGGTGTAGGATCTCATCTGTGTTTTCAGAGAGGACACCAGCAGCAGAACTACGATGCAGAGAGACCGAATTCATGAGCCCAGTTAGAAGGCTTTTCCAGTAACATGGAGGAGAACAGATTAATGCATGAAATTGGGAAGTGGTGCTAGGGATGCAGAGAAAGGGATTGAAGATATTTACAAGTCGACTGGGCATTGAGAAATAATCCGGAGATTATTACCTGGGGGGAACTGAGTAGATATTTTTGAACCTAGGAGGCAGCTCTTAAAATACTATTTCTTAGCATCTTTTTGTGGTATTCTCCTAGAAATATCTTGAAGGTGTTAAAAACTCATTAGTAGCTTATTTTGGAATTATAGTCATTTCATTACCAAGCATCCCTGTCAAGTAGTTAATGACCTGTAAAGCTCTGAACTGGGAAGAGCTCTTTAAATTAAATCAAAGATCCTTTTATTGTATTTTATAAATCCTGATTTGCTTTTGTAAATGAATCATACCTATCTTTCAGTGTGTGTTTTCTAGTCCCAGAACTGTGAGGAAAATATTATTAGTTTTCAATATGATCAAAGGGAAATCAAACTCAACCTATTAGCTTTCTAAAAATCAACATAATACTATAGATTTTAAAAGCTCTAGTAAAACTAAATCAGCAGCTGTCATGAAGCTGTACTCTATTCCTAAGATGATATTTCTTCTATTACTGCTATTATTGCTTTTACTAATAATAATTCCATTATTCCTCTTACTATTACTATCATCACCACTACTATTAAAACTGGCTTTCTTTATTAACTGCTTTTATGTATTAGAAACTATTGCACATTTTATGTGTACTAATTCATTAATTCCTTGCTGATGGTCATATTCACAACAGCTACATTTCCCTTACTTCATTAATGAGATGACTGAGGCACAGGGAGGACAAATCAGTTGCCCAAGTTTCCACAGCTATTAAGAAGCTGAGCTGGGATCTAACCCTGTTGCTTTAAAGTTGCTTTAAAGTCAACCCACGTTGACTCTAAACTTGGCCACATGACTTGTTTTGGACTGTGAGACATCAGTATGTGTTATGTAAGTAGAGGCTTGATAAGTCACTTCCAAATTGGTGTTTGCTATTTGGTATTTTTTTGGATCCAGCTGCTATGTGCTAAAAGGCCTAAGCCACCTGGAGAGCCACCTGAAGGGGAACTGAGGCCCTCCAGTCTTGGCCAAGAGCCTGCACGAACAGCTAGCCACACGAGGGAGTCATCTCCGCCATTGCAGCCCTGGCCACCATCCGACTGTGACCGCAGGAAAGACTCCAATCAAGGCCGGTGGAAGAACTGCCCCTGTGAGTCCAAGCAACCCGTGGAATCATGGAAGGTGATAAAAAAGTTTGTTGTTTTAAGCTACTAAATGCAGTTTTTACCTCAAAAACCAATTTGTAGAAAGGATTAGACCTATTTCACTAACTCTGCTAAGGATTTATAACAGCAGCGTTCACTTGTTATACAGTAGTGACTTGTTATACAGTAGTGAAAAAAACAAAAAAACCAGAAAAACACAAAACAAACACTTTGCTATCCTGAGCTAAAGTTACTAAGATTCCTAACCAGTCATTGTAGATAGATAGATAGATAGATAGATAGATAGATAGATAGATACATACATACATACATAGTCTGTGCCTACATATATATACTATTATTTCTTTGCTGTGTGCTTATTGTAGCTTCTTATGATTTTATTAAATATCTGTGTGGTATACTACATTACTTATTATTATAAATTTCTACCTTAAATCTAAAATATATCCTGGAAATTAAAAACTAACAACTACTTATCCATTGCCAAGAAAGTTCAGTTTTTACCTCAAAAACCAATTTGTAGAAAGGATTAGACCTATTTCACTAACTCTGCTAAGGATTTATAACAGCAGTGTTCACTCACTTATTCAATCATTCAACAAACAGTTAACATTTATTGCACAAATACCACGTGCCAGTAGCCATGTTGAGCAGTCTACATATATTTGCTCCTCACAACCACAAGGTTGTAGGAGGGATGGGCGTGTATCAGAAACCATGCCAGGGGTCCCAGCTGGCAAGCAGCAGAGCCTGGCCAGGCTCAAGTTCATCTAACTTGAACTTGAGTCCAAGCTCTTCCGTACACTCTGCTGCACTTGCTGTCACCATACAAACAGCAGGCGCTAATCAAATCCTAGTGGACTGTGGCAGTTAAGGCCCTAGAATCTGACTGAAAGCATTACTGAATGAATATATAGTCTCATTAAAAAGGCATTAAAATGCCTATTTCTAGGTTCAATTTGAATTGATATAGTCTACAATTTAAGATAAAACTATACATTATTTTTAAATTAATATACAAACACAGATTAATGTTTAGTGCATAAGTCTTTTTTTCTGGGTAAAAGTATGCCTAAAAGTTGCAAAGATTTTTAAGCCTCTGCTTAGCTGAAGTTAATGTTTAAATTGTTAGCTCAATCCTCTCCTCAGGCAGGAGTCCCCCCTTGGACTATCCTAGTGAAGTTGGGTGCACATGTTAGTTCTCACATAATATATCACAGTGAATTCTAATGTTCTATTCATCCATCTACCTCCTCATTCTCTTCCACTCACACTAGACTGTGTGGACTTTCAGAACAAGAACTACTTAAAAAAAAAATCTATGCTGTCATATAGCATCTTTTGTGAAAGAGTAAGTCCCTGGGCAAAGGGAGGCCTCACTGCAATGTTTCTTCTTCCTCTCTCCAGCAGCACCGCTGGGTGAGAAAACCCATTCATTGTATTGAGAGGTAATAGTGATAATGTAACTTTGAGTAATAATGTAATCTTAAGTAATAATAAAACTAAGTTTTTGTTATTTTTAAGTCACTTCTCTCTCTTTCCATTTCAAAAAACGTTTGACTTATACAATATGGGTTTAAGGACCAGAAAATGATATAAAAAGAAAGAGAAATTCCTGACACAAAAGCTGCTGTGTCAGCCTCTTTATTGTTTAGATAGTTAACATCCAAAGCATATCTTGGGAAGAATAAACACCTCACAGTAGAGGTAGAAGTGGTGATGTCTGAACTAACTTATGAAAGAGAAGAATGAGTTGTTTGAGTAGATGTTTACAATCCTTTCCACTATTAATGGTAGAAAAATAGGAGTTAAGATATTGGAGTGCTTAACAGCAAACATTAAGTATTAATTATCTTATACATTAAGTATTTAAACATGAATGGAAAGCACCTCACAGGTATGTCTTTGATGGACATGGAAATTCAGAATCAAATAGGTCAGAATATTCTGAATTATCACAATAAAGAAAGTTTGAGGGGTATTCTAAGAAGGACTAACAGACTCCTAGAAATATTAAACTTTTATGATGTGATTATGCAGAATCCTGCTAAGCCACGTAATAAGAAGTCACGGTAATATGGGACAGTTGAAGTTATATAAAGATTTCCTTTAATAAGCAACCTTTCCAAGGCAGGTCCTCTACCTAAAAAGCTAAATGCTAAATCATTGACACTGGCAGGAGGTGAACAAGAACAAATGAATGTAAACTTTCCGAAAATCAGAAAGACTTTAAGGAAAACTTCCAGCTTAGAATAAATACGTGTTTAATTTGCTTCCAGATTCCCTTATACTTGACTGGTTTTAATCATCATGATGAAAATTAATAAATGATTTGTCAGTGTTTAGGAGACGGTACCGTCTCCATCTGGTATATTTGAGGCTTGTGAAAACATTTTCCAGCACTACCCAGTGACAGAAAACATTGGTAAGGTAAGCTCTTGGAGCTGACATGCAGCAGTTGATTACCGATGGAAGCTACAGAAAAGGATGATTCACATAAACAGGCTTTGCCTGGGCTTCACGGCAACATTACATTAAGCAGTGCTATTTCAAGAGACTTTTATATTTTAATTTCCAAGAGTCCATAGGGTAATGGATTTTTTTCTTCATCTTGTTTGATCTTTGATATTTAAGACCAACTTCTGTGTTTTGTTTATTTTTTCTTCGCATTGGAAAAAGAACATAAAGTGAGTGACAACACATAATCAGGGCTAATTGGTATTTTTCAGAGGGGAAAAAAAAAGAAAACACCTTTTATGATGAGCCAAATGCAAACATTTTACAAATAGGGTATCTTGCACCAAATAATCATGTCAGGAAAAAAAATGGCTATGTTGCATGCATGGAAGTATTTGTTAGTTTCAAATTTAATCACAGCAAGTGGTTTTCATTTATATTTCCCTAAAATTTGGCTATTACACAAAGCAAGTACTTTAAAGGACTAAATGATTGTCTTCTCCCTGAAGGAAAGAAACCGAAAGTTGATTTCAAGCTGAAAGGAATAATAGAGACAAAACATCTTAAATAAAAATAAATAAAGGGGGTAGGTAAACCATCCGGTGGCCAGCTTGTTTAATATAAGAAGATGATTACATTCTCTTTTTTTAAAAAAAACTTACTATTTTTTCACTCTAAAAATGATCACAGTGATGCAACCTAACTATTCCTCCTTTATATACTATCACATATGTAGGGGTCTCCTTGCTGCACCGTTGGTAAGGTCTGTGTTGCCGATACAGGCGATGACAGCAGTGCTATTTTGTGTTATTTTAGCCGTCACTAGCCTTCCGAGTATTTTTCACCACTCCCACTTGCTGGCAGTATATCATGGCACAGTTTCAACAGAATTCTACTATGAGCTGTGAGCTAACTGGGAAATGTCAACATGTAAAGCCATGTCTAGAATTAACCTGTCTTTAACAAGGGCAAACTCCCACACTCTCTTCTCTCTCAAAACTTAATTACAGCAGAAGTACAGCAAGAAGGGGTGGAGATGGTTAGTTGCTAGAGACGATTCTATAACCAAAAGATAAGATAAATTACACAAAATCCACAACGAACATTTTGCTATGGAACTAGAAAATAACACCATTGATCTCGTCAGAGAACAAACTCTTCTAATTAAGAACCACATGGCCATCTGAGTCAGACTATCCCTCCAAAGTGAAAGAATCATGCCCTTCAGCTTATTGTAATGCAGGCCGTGTCCCTTCTTCTGTGGAACATCTGACTTTAATTGAACAGCTATTGAGATTCCTGCTGTGACATCCTAGAAGTATCATCGCACTTCCAGGCATCGGCCTTGGCTGTGATCTGCCCCTTATCCCCTTTAATGACAAGAGGTCAACATTCTATCTCAAACCAAGTTATACACTATATGATGGCTTCTCTTAGCACTGCCCCATGCCTGTTGACCTTGAAAAATGACTGGTAACCACAGACAAATCAGCAAAACCCCTGAAGGTCACGGCCCCTGTGTTACCTAATCAGCATCTCTAAATAATTTGTCAGAGTCAAGATGAGAGTCACACACTCAAGACATTACTGCCTGCATACCTAAAACCTTTCTTAGATAAGAAGTGGCTCCATAAGGTTATCTGTGGAAAGGCTATGGAAATAAAAAAGAACTGTTAAAGACTTTGCTAAGATCTGAGAAAACAAAAAAAATAGAAGGTGGTTTTCAGATTTAAAAAAATTGATTAAAGCATTTCCTGGATTCTCAGCAATATGAGAAAATTTCACCAAGAAAAAAAACAGAGACTTAAAACTGGACTGTTGTCAATACAAGTGGCCTCTGACAATGCATTTAATAGTATCCTGGGGATCATAGAATGACATGAAAAAGTGCTCAGATGTTGCCTCATGAGATCGCTTCTCATTCAAGCTGCTCATCCTTTGTCTTCTCATAAATTAATGTGTTTTAAAAAACCCCACCATTAGGGAGAATAAGTATAAGTATTCCTCATTCTTTCTTGCACATGCATAGTTCAAAGCTCCTTATACTGTTCTAGCACAAAACAAACAAAACACCATGTATTTCCAACATAGTTTTGATTGAGGGTTCATTAAAATTCACTATTTACCAACTGTGGGTAACGTGAATATGTTGGTGGGGTCCACTAAAATACGTAAAGAGATGCTATCTAAATGTAGGCCATAATGGTGTAAATTGTGAGTTGTGTTTAAATGATATAAATTTAAAGTTTTGTTAATTTTGTAAGTATGGGCACAGACTCTGACAAAATTAAGGTAATCGCCTTATAATTACTACCTCTGAACTGTCGACTTCTAGATCTATCATACCTAGATTTGAACTATCCATGGCTCAGAGCCAGCTTTTAAATTACCTCCTGGACAGCTACGCCTGAAAGGTTCTTGGGCACCTAAATCTCAATCTGACCAGAACAGAATCTCTCATTTTTCTTCCCAGCCCCACCACCACCCTGCTCCTCCTCCAGTTCCCAGTCATCCACCTACTGCAGTAATGCAGATCACATGGCTTGTCTTCAGCCTAGAAGCCCTCACCTTCAAGCAGTCTCTAAATCTCAGGATTCCTCCTTTTTCTTTTTTTTTTTAAATAAAATTTTATTTATTTATTTGACAGAGAGAAATGCAGAGAGAGAGGGAACACAAGCAGGAGGAATGAGAGAGGGAGAAGCAGGATTCCCGCCGAACAGGGAGCCCAATGCGGGGCTCAATCCCAGGACTCCGGGGTCATGACCCGAGCTGAAGGCAGACCCTTAACGACTGAGCCACCTAGCCACCCTAAATCTTGGGATTCCTCCTTGATTTCTCTTAAATCTCTTCCCTTCTCTATTTCTACTGTCTTTATCAAATGTCAGGCCTTCCTTGTTTCCTGACCTATGGTTCTTTCTGCCTCACATTTCTCTTCACTCTCCAGGCATATCTGATATTAATGGTCCATTGTCTCACTGGACAATGGACCCACTATCCACAAGACAAAGATTCATTTAAACCCTATCTTTTTGTCCAGGACTTCACCTCTAATCTTCAATTCTCCTTCCCTGGTGTGCCTCCTGCTTTCTGACCCTAGAAAAGTAACTACACAACCTGTTTGAGCCTGGCCTTCTGGACACCAGGGGTCAGGATGCCCTGACTACCTCATCTGCCTTTTGAATATCACCTGGGCATCTTAAACAGAGAACAGCTTCTTTTCCACAGTTTCTTGTTTCTTACAAAAGTTTTGCCCATATATATTCCTTTTCCCACCAAAATGTAAGGTCCTCAAAAAATAATCCATGCACTGTTCATATTTCTCTCCTTAGAATCTATTATAATGAATGGTGCATAGGAGGCAATTTAATAAAGTTGAATAGTAAATAAACAAATGAAGCAATAAAGCACTGAAAGATGCTTCAGTTCTTGGATTCAAGGCCATATAAGACAGAAAATACAGAGGAAAATTAATGGCAATTTGTACAGTTTCCAGTCAAACATTAGTTAAATATTATTCACAAGGAAAAAAATTGGGGTGCCTGAGTGGCTCATTTGGCTAAACTTCGGACTCTTGATTCTGGCTCAGGTCATGATCTCAGGGTTGTGAGATCAAGCCCTGGGTCAGGCTCTGCATTCAGTGAGGAGTCTATTGGAGATTCTCTTTCTCCTTCTCTCTCTGCCCCTCCCCCTGCTCTCTCTCTCTCTCTCTCTCTCTCTCTCTCTCTCTCTCAAACAAATCAATAAATCTTAAAAAAAGAAGAAGAAAATTGAGTCCCTAGCAAACATAATGTTATTATATAAAAAGCCAGAGGTAACCTGTATTGTATCACAGTAGAAAAATTAAAAAGCATTTACAGATAAAGGTAAAGTTTTGGGAAATGTAGATTTCATTATCAGGAAACAACCTGACTAAAAGCCAATTAAATGTTCTCATCAATAAGCTGAAACTGGTACCATCATTCTATGACTTTTTGCCATTTCATGATTATACGTGTTTTCAGGGTCTGAGGTATTGGGTTGGCATCACTTCTGTGTGCGCACATCTATACCCTTCAAGGCACCAGACTTTGTGGAAGAGACAAAGACTCCTTATGTGACTGTGATGCAGAAGTACATTCTCCAAAAAGGAATAAAATGCAAAGCTCCATAAGTTCCTTAGTTCAGGCCAGCTTTCTTATTGCATAAGATTTACTATAAAGATTGAACTAAAAAAGTTGCAAAAAATCTTAACATCAGTATAGCAGATGTTAGACATGCTTTGAGCTCCAGATGTCCACAAACAGCTTTGCTACACTTAGTCAGACCCATGGGTCACCCACCCCAGAATCACATGTCTTTATACAGATCAAGGGACAATTGTGGGATGCCATGCTTTTCCTCCAAAATGCCAAACCCAACATGATAAGCAACTATTTCTCAAACATCCCCAGTTTCCTAAATAACTTACTGAAAAGCTATCATCCTCAAGTTGATTTAAATCCTTCCTGAAAAACAAAATTTACTACAGACTCCCGATCTGGACCTAGGGAATTGGCTGGACTTGAATCAGAATTGTTTTCAGAACTGCAGGATGAGAAAGCCCAACACAGAGGACTTTAAAGCGATTTCACCAAGGGCAGGGAAATACTGTCCACAATAATTGTGTAAATCTAGAGCCATTTTTAGAAATCACCTTCAATTTGATATAAATTTCATATTTTCTCATTGTAAATGACCAGAGACCAACATAACTATAAAAGTAGAAAAAAATGCAGAAGCTATAACTTTGTCACACATCTTTATTACCTTTAAAAATAAGTAATGAAAAACATTCACACACACAAAAAAGAAACACCAAATGGTGGGGAAGAAAAAGAAGCTGTAAAGGGAAAAGCCAAAAGATCCTTTTAAGTGTAAGACACATAAATTTTTCTTTCTCTTTCTCTTTTTTAACTACTCTCCTCTGTGAAAAAAGGTTTTATGTGATCAGTCAGAACTTCTAGATAGTAACTAAAACTGAGGAAAAAGGATGGTAAAAAGAAGTAGAGTCCAACCACAGAGAACAAAACAGAGTCCATGTTCTTCATACCACTCCTAGAAATATTTATCTCAAAAAGAAAAGAAGAGAATTTTATCAGTTATAAAATCTTAGATGTTAAAGTCCTCTCTAAATCTTCTTAAATCAAAATTCTTTACCAAACCCACTTTGGCATTAGCTATAAGACCTTACTTTAAACTGCTTCAGAGTGAGATTTAAACAGCTACTTCCATGTTAAAAATTAGTGAATTACTTATTAGGTTGTATCTTCATTAGCTTTCTGTATCCATGTTTTAACAGAACAGATTTATGGAGTCATTTTTTGGGGTAAAAGCTTTAATCCATCTTTAGAAGTACTGAATTAATTCTAACTAAATTTTACTTTTGTATTAATACTTGCTAAGAGATATATTAAACTGATATTGAAATAATAAATTACTCTAGGGTCAGGATTTCACAATGGCATTTCGTTAACTCCAAGGCAATTTCTCTGTCTCCTGAAATTTAAAAATTTAAAAATTCCTCCATTGTATTCCTCACTTGAAATGGGAGATATATATCCAAAGACTTGATATACGTAAGTACTGAATTTTTGGTAATTATGCAGGAGGAAAAGAACAGCTAGTAGGAATTTTAATTGAATCAGAGATATACACTCGATTTGCAATCAGGATGTTTCTTTACTAAAGACCACAGACCAAATTATTATATCACATACTTAAAGACAGACAAATAATAGTGATGAATGAAAGTAAAGATCTTGCCAATGAATTTAATTCTCTGTAAGTAAAATTACACTACCATAAAAGCTGTTATTCTGTATAGATGTCCTGAAGATATTTTGTTTTGTCAGTTCTGCAAACTTTTCTTTTCTGATTGCTAATTTCAACTCTGGAAACAAATCAAATAAACACAAATACACAAAATGTGGCTGGAGAAGCAAGTTCAGAAGTTCTGTTGTATTGGACAAGTAAACCAGTTAACATTTCTTCCAGAGACTGTCAATTTTAAGAACTTTATATTTCTGGTTACATTTATGATAGGGCAAATGTTCTTTAAACAATGTATCTATCTTACTACAGAGATAATCCAGGAAAAAACTATTGATTTAGATAAAATAATTCTTGGTATCAATTAAAGTTTAATATCAATAGAAAATTTAGAATTATAAAGCAAGCTCCATTTACAATTACAATTTTATGTTCACACATAGGTGGCAGGAATGTGACAAAATTTTCTTAAATATGGGAGGGGAGTGATGCAGGATGGTGGCATGGAAGATCCTGAACTCACCTCCTCCCACTGACACACTGAATATACGGCTACATATGAAACAATCCCTACTGAAGAAGACCTGAAAACTAGGTGAACAGCTCCTTTAGAAGAAACAGTAAAAGGGCCACACTGAGCTGGGTCAGTGAGGCAGAGATATGTGTGGTCTTGCCAAAAATCTCACCCCTGATTCAGCAACCCACAATTAGGAGATCTCACAAATCCAGAGCTTCTCCGTGAGGAATGAGGGGTTTGTGCCCCACATCAGATACTCCAACCCTGGGACCTGCAACAAAAAGATGAGCCTCCAAAACACCTGACTTTGAAAATCAATGGGACTGTAGGGATGAGATACTCTTTTATGGCTTGCATACAGACTCACTCACCCAAGAGACCAGAACAAAGGTAGCAGTTTGAAAAATGCCTACATTATATGTGGAAAAGTTTCATTTGCTAATATTACAGGGTCTGCTGGAGGGGCAAGGGCCTGTTGAACTCTCTCTGGGGAAGAGAGGTGCTGAAAGGTGCTATTTTTGCCCTCTCCCTCTCCCTTGATAGCACAGGAGGACCCTGTAAAGGTGTGCCTTGGCCCTGATAGTACAGGCAGGCACTGGCCCTGTGCTTTTTTTGCCACTGTGTGAAAGGGAGCAGGTATGCCCTGGTCCTATACTCTCCCATGGCCCCATGAGAGTGAGTGGGAGATACACAGAATAAAAAGATGTAAAACGTAACACCAAAAACAAAACATAGCAGGTGGGTGGTTAAAATGCAGAGTTTTAGAATGTGTTCAAACTTAAGTTGCCTACCCACTTAAAACAGACTGTTAATATATAGGATATCATATGTGATCCTCATGGTAACCACAAAGCAAAAACCTCTAGTAGATATACAAAAGATAATAAGAACAGAATCTATGTATTGCACTAAAGAAAGTCATCAAAGCAGAAGGAAAAAGAGGAAGAGAACAAGGAAGCAACAGAGAGGAACTATAAAACATCCAGAAAACAATTAATAATATAGCAATAAATCCGTATCTATCAATGATTACTTTAAATGTAAATGAACTAAATTCTCCAATCAAAAGACAGAGCAGCTGAGTGGATAAAAAAAATTGAAACCCATCTATATGCTACTTAGAAGAGACTTACTTTAGATGCAAATAGGCACACAGACTGAAACTGTAGAGATTGAAAAAGATACAAGTAAACAGAAACCCAAACAAAGCTTGTGTATCTATACTTATATAAGACAAAATAGACTTTAAAACAAAGATTGTAAGTAAAAGGCAAAGAAGGCCACTGCATAATGATAAAGGGGTCTCTCAAAAAAGAAGATATAATATTTGTAAATATTTACACACCTAACATACAAACACCTAAATATATATTAGCAAATATTAGAAGACCTAAGGGGAGAAATTGACAGCAATACAATAGTAGAAACTTTAATATACCTCTTACATCAACAGATAGACGATCCGGACAGAAAATCAATATGGAAATATTGGCATTAAAGACCATTAAACCATCTGGACTTAATGGACACGTACAGAACATTTTATGCAAAATTAGAATACCCATTCTTCTTAAGTGCACATGAAACATTCTCCAGGATAGATCAAATGTTAAGCTACAAAACAAGTCTTAATAAATTTAAGAATACTGAAATGATAGAAAACATCTTTTCTGACCACAATGGTATGAAACTAAAAATCAGTAACAAAAAAAAAATTACAAACATGCGGAGATTAAACATCATGCTACTGGGTCAATGAAGAAATCAAAAGAGGAAAAAAAATGCTTTGAGACAAATAAAAGTGGGACTACAACTACAATCTATGGAATACCACAAAAGCTGTTCTAAGAAAGAAGTTCAGACTTCAAAACAAAACACAATAAAACAATAAAACAAAACAAACAAACAAAAAAACCCAAGGAAAATCTCATACAAACAATCTAAGTTTACAATTAACGAACCTAGGGGGAAAAAGAACAAATCCTAAAGTGAGTAGAAGGTAGTAAATAATGAAGATCAGAGAAGAAATAAATAAAATAGAGACTAAGAAGACAATAGAAAAGATCAGTAAAACTAAAAGCTGGTTCTTTGAAAAGATCAGCAAACACGACAAAGGTTTATCTAAACTCAACCAGACAGAAAGGGCTCAAAAAAATAGTCAGAAATGAAAAACAAGTTACAATTTATACCCAGAAATACAAAAAGCATTATAAGAGACTACTAAAAATACATGCCAACAAATTGGACAATCTAGAAAAAATGGATAAATTCCTAGAAACACAAAATTTTCTAAGACTAAATCATGAAAACAGAGAAATCTGAATAAACTAATCACTAATAAGAAGATTTTTTTCTTTTTTTTATTTTTTTCAGTGTTCCAAGATTCATTGTTTATGCCCCACACCCAGTGCTCCATGCAATATGTGCCCTCAGTAACCACCACCAGGCTTTCCAACCCCCCTACCCCTGCCCCTCCAAGACCCTAAGTTTGTTTCTCATATTTCATTTCCCTCCCCGAATCACCCTACTTCCCATTTCCTTTCCTTCTCCTACTATCCTCTATATTACCCCTTATGCACCACAAATAAATGAAACCATTTGATACTTGACTTTCTCTACTTGGCTTATTTCACTCAGCATAATCTCTTCCAATCCGGTCCATGTTGCTACAAAAGTTAGATATTCATCCTTTTTGATGGAGGTGTAGTATCCCATTGTATATATGTACCACATCTTCTTTATCCATTCATCTGTTGAAGGGTACCTTGGCTCTTTCCACAGTTTGGTGATTGTGGCCACTGCTGCAATAAACATTGGTGTACATATGGCCCTTCTTTTCACTAAATCTGTAGCTTTGGGGTAAATACTCTGTAGTGCAATTGTAGGGTCATAGAGTAGCTCTATTTTTAATTTTTTAAGGAATCTCCACACTGTTTTCCAAAGCGGTTGCACCAACTTGCATTCCCATTAACAGTGTAAGAGGGTTCCCCTTTCTCCGCAGCCTCTCCAACACTTGTTGTATCCTGTCTTGTTAATTTTGGCCATTAACACCACCTGAATGGTGTAAGGTGGTATCTCAGTATGGTTTTGATTTGGATTTCCCTGATAGCTAGTGATGATGAACATTTTTTCATGTGTCTGTTAGCCATTTGTATGTCCTCTATGGAGAAGTGCCTCTTCATGTCTCCTGCCCATTTTTTGATGTGTTTATCTTCTTTTTGGATGTTGAGTTTGAGTAGTTCTTTATAGATCTTGCATATCAGCCCTTTGTCTGTAGTGTCATTTGCAAATATCCTCTCCCATCCTGTGGGTTGCCTCTTTGTTTTGTTGACTGTTTCCTTTGCTGTGCAGAAGCTTTTTATTTTGATGAAGTCCCAAAAGTTCATTTTCGCTTTTGTTTCCTTTGTCTTTGGAGACATGTCTTGAAAGAAGTTGCTGTGGCCAATGTCAAAGAGGTTAGTGCCTATGTTCTCTTCCAGGATTTTGATGGATTCCTGCCTCACGTTGAGGTCTTTCACCCATTTCGAGTTTGTCTTTGTGTGTGGTGTAAGAGAATGGTCTAATTTCATTCTTCTATACGTAGCTGTCCAATTTCCCCAACACCATTTATTAAAGAGACTGTCTTTTTTCCACTGGATATTTTTTCCTGCTTTGTCGAAGATGATTTGACCATAGATTTTTGGGTCCATATATGGACTCTCTACTCTGTTCCATTGGTCTATTTGTCTGTTTTTGTGCCAGTACCATGCTGTGTTGATGATCACAGCTTTGTAATAAAGCCTGAAGTCAGGTAACATGATGCCCCCAGCTTTGTTTTTCTTCTTCAACAATTCCTTAGCGATTCGGGATTCGGGGTCTTTTTTGGTTCTATATAAATTTTAGGATTGTTTGTTCCAATGCTTAATGCCATTGCGAGCAAAATTCCACCAACATTTTTCAAAGGAGATTTAATCAGAATCAAAAACTCCCAACAAAAGTCCAGGTCTAAACAGCTTCACTGGTGAATTCTACTAAACATTTAAGGAGGATTTAATATCCTTCCCATGCTCTTCCAAAAAACTGAAAAGGAGTTAATGCTTCCATACCGATTTTACATGGTCAGCATTACCCTGATACTCAAACCAGAAAAAGACACCATATCCCCTCCCCCCCCCCACACCATCACAGACCATGTCCCTGATAACACAGATGCAAAACTCTTCAAGACAATATCAGCAAACTGAATTCAACAACACATTGAAAGGGCCATACACCATGATCAAGTAGGACTTTTTCTAGCATCATTCAACACCTGCCAATCCATCAACATGATACACCACATTAACAGAAATGAAGGATACAATTCACTGTACTGAAAAACTGAAAGCTTTTCTTCAGATCAGGAAGACAAGGATTCCCACTCTTCCCATTTTTATTCACCATAGTATTAGAAATCCTTGCCTGAGCAATTAGGCAAGAAAAAGAAATGAAAGATACCCTTTATTATTTATTATTTGCCTAGTTTTGCTATCAGGGTAATGTTGGCCTATTTGCAGATGACATATTATATATACAGAAAACCTTTAAGATTCTACCAAAAAACTATTAGAACCAATACATTCAGTAAAGTTTCAGGGTATATAACTTGTATATATTTTTATGCACTTATAGTGAACAATGAGAAAGAGAAATTAAGAATCCCATTTACAACTGCATCAAAAAGAATAAAATACTTGGGAATAAATTTAACCAAGAGGTGAAAACTATTAGACAAATATGAAAGAAACTGAAGACACAAATAAATGGAAAGATATCCCACGCTCTTGGATCGGAAGAATTAATATTGTTAAAATATCCACATTACCCAACATAATCCACAGATTCAAAGCAATACCTATCAAAATACCAAAGGCATTTTTCAGTGAAATAGAACAAACAACTCTAACATTTGTATGGATCCACAAAAGACACAGAATTGCCAAAGCAGTCTTTAGAAAAAAGAACAAAGCTGGAAGCATCACACAAACTAATTTCAAAATATGTTTCATAGTTATACTAATTAAACAGTACAGTACTGGTATAGAGATAGACATATTGACCACTGAAACAGAAGAGAGAGCCAAGAAGTAAATTCATGCATGTATGGTCAATTGATTTATAGTAAAGTAAAGGCCCATTAATTTATGGTATAAATTTACTATACTAGAGGGAAAGGATAATCTCTTCAATAAATAGTATTGGGAAAACTAAATGATCACACGCAAAAGAATGAAACAAGGCTACTGTCTTATGCCATACACAAAAATTAACTCAAAATGGGTTAAAAACTTGAATATAAGACCTGAAATAATAAAAAACACTAGAAGAAAATACAGATGATAAGCCCCTTGACATTGGTCTTGGAAAGAGGTTTTTGGATCTGACTCCCAAAGCAAAGACAACAAAAGCAAAAATAAGTAAGTGGGACTACATCAAACTAAAAAAAGTTTCTGCACAACAGAAGAGACCATCAACAAAATGAAAAGTCAACCTTTGAATGGAAAAAAAACCCTGTAAATCATACACCTGACAAGGGTTTAATATCCAAAATATATGAGGAACTCATATACTCATCAATTGCCAAAAAAAACCATTCTGATTTTAAAAAAAGGGGGGACAGAGAACCTCAAGAGACATTTTTCCAACGAGGATACACAGATGGCCAACAGGCACACGAAATGATGGTCAACATCACTAATTATTAGGGAAATGCAAATCAAAACCACATTACCACAAAGACAAGAAATAATGAGTGTTGGGGCACCTGGCTGACTCAGTCTGTACAGTATACAGTATACAACTCGATCTTGGGGTTGTAGGTTGAAGCTCCACATTGGGTATGGAGATTACTTACAAATAACATCTTAAAAGAATGTTGTCAGGGATGTGGAGAAAAGGGGGTCCTCCTGTACTGTCAGTGGGAATATAAATTAGTGCCCCCAGTATGGAAAAAATATGAAAGTCCCTCAAAAAATTAAAAATAGAACTACATATGATCTGACAATTCTACTTCTAGGTATTTATCAAAGAAAATAAAAACATTAATTCAAAAAGAAAGATGCACTCATATGTTTATTGCAGCATTATGTATAATAGTCAAGATAAGAAAACAGCCTAAGTGTTCATCAGTGAATGAATGGATACTTTGTGGTATGCGATATATATATTTATACTATATTTTACTATACTATGTATATATACTATATAATATATATAATGGGATACAACGTAATAAAAAAAAAGGGATGAATCTTTCCATCTGTGACAAGAATGGACCTTGAAGGTATTATACTAAGTGAGATAAGTCAGAGAAAGACAAATACCTCACTTACATGTGCAGTATAACAAAACAAAACAAATAAAACAAAACTCAAAGATACAGAGAACAGAATGGTGAGTGCCAAGGGGAAGAGGCATTGTGGGGTGGGCAAAATGGGTGATGGGAGTCAAGAGGTACAAACTTCCAATTATAAAACAAATACGTCATGGGGGATATAATGTACAACATGATGACTATAGTCAGTAATACTGTATTACATATTTGGAAGTTGCCAAAAGACTATATTTTATAAGTTTTCATCACAACAAAAAAATTTTTGTAACTTTGTAAGGTGATGGATGGTAACTAGCCTTATTGTGGTGATCATTTTACAGTGAATAAAATACTGAATCATTATGCTGTACAACAGAAACTAATATAATGTTAACTGTCAGTTATACTTTAATAAAAATTTTTAAGTATAAATTCAAGTCACTTTAACTATTTTTATATTTACATCATTTTGAAATTATTGGCAAGTTAAACATTCTTTATAATTAGGATAGCTACCCTAACAGAATCTCTAAACAAACTCATATAAATATTATTTGATAGACTCCACATGTTGAGAAGGTACAAAGTTTATTTATTTATTTATTTGAGAGAGTGCACAAGTAGGGAGAGGAGCAGAGGGAGAGGGACAAGCAGATTCTGCAGCGAGCCTGGAGCCTGACTTGTGGCTCAGTATCACAACCCTGAGATCATGACCTGAGCCAAAATCAAGAGTCAGATGCTTAACTAAATGAACCACCCAGGTGCCCCAAGGTACCAAGTATCTTAAAAAACAACAACAACAAAACAATCCCCCCAAAAACCCAGGGGTACCCAGGTGACTCAACTGCTAAGCATCTGCTTTTGGCTCAGGTCACGATCCTGGAGTCTTGGGATCGAGCCCCACATCGAGCCCTATATCGGGCTCCCTGCTTGGCAGGAAGCCTGTTCCCTCGCTCACTCCCCCTGCTTGTGGTCCCTCTCTCTCTGTGTTTCTCTCTGCCAAATAAAATAAGTAAAATCTTTAAAAAAATAATAAAAAATAAAAACCAAACACACAAACAAAACTGAACCATTCCCAAGCATAAGCTTCCACTTCTTTTAAGTGTCCGTGGGATGAATGCCACAAGAAGGGGAAGGCAAATATGTTTTCTATAGTGATGCTACAAAGAATGACAATTTTAATTATTTTACCTCCATTCTTGCAGTTTTAGTGTCATAGATAATTTACCAGATAAAGGCTACAAAAATAGAAGAGGAGTGCTAGCACTTCTCCAGATCTAAGGAAAATGTTATGATACTTAATCCAAAAGAAATCCTAATATTACCCAAAGTTAATTCACCTGTCACTTCTTTGTTTCATAAAAATTGGTCACATACTACCCATGTACTAGAAAACGAAATTTTATTGATAATTACTGATTTGTGACTTACAATCAGTCATATGGAAAACAGGATATGTTTGTTTTTAACTGTTCCATAAAACAACTTTCAGATTTTTAGGTCTAACAAATTCTTTAAAATTGAGTCCTCCCTTAAAGTTGTTTAACAACCTCTTCTTCTAACATACAAGCTAGAAATTGTGACCCAATGAACTTTGTCCCACAGTGATAGTAAACTGATCTTTCTATATGAAGTTCAGCCAGTCATATTCCATACCATACTCAATTAAATAAACAGTAGAACTAAAATTTTTTCCATTTAAGTGTATAAGTTTCACTTTTCATTCTGAGAACATATACTGAGCATTTCTACATGGAAGACAGATACTGGGTCCTACAGATACAAAAACAAAGAGTCCTTTACCCTCAATAAAATTAATTAAATTAAAAAAAATACAATATGTTTATAGAAATTGACAAACTAATTCTTGTCATGAAAATGTAAAATATACCTGGAAATGCAAAAGCCAAGAATAGTTAAGGCAATTCAAAGAAACAAAGTTAAAGGACTTACTGTTTCATATCAAGATGTGTCATACAGCTATAGTAAACAAGACAATGTGATATGGCATAAAAATGAAATAGACTCAATGGAGCAGAATTTAAAAAATCCACACATAAATTTATGCATATAGAACCACATCATTTCTAACCAATATTTCACTGAAGAACAGTCTTTTCAATAAATGGCACTGGGACAATTGGATAACTGCACATAACAAAAAATAAATATTGACTCACACCACACTATATACAAAAATCAAGTCCAGATGGATTGTACATATAAACATCAAAAGTAAAATAATAAAACCTTAAAGAAAAACCATAGAAGACAATCTTCAGAAGTTTGAGGTAGACAAAGACTTATTAAATGGGTCCCAGAAATTGCTACATAAAGGAAAGAAAAGATAAATTCGGTTGCATTAAGTTTTTTTAAAAAATTCTATGAAAAGAACAATTAAGGGAATGAAAGGAAAGTCATGGGTGGGAGAAGATTTTTTTTTAAGATATATTTATTTATTTGACAGAGAGAAACACAGCGAGAGAGGGAACACAAGTGAGAGAGGGGAGTGAGAGAGGGAGAAGCAGGCTTCCCACCGAGCAGGGAGCCCGATGTGGGGCTCGATCCCAGGTCTCGGGGATCATGACCTGAGCTGAAGGCAGTCGCTCAACCAACTGAGCCACCCAGGCGCTCTGGGAGAAGATATTTGATATATGTATATTGACAAATGACTCCTATCCTGAATATGTAAATGATTCCAAATCAATAAGGAAAAGTTGGGGTGGGGGGAGGATGGAAGAGGCAGAAGACTTAGTCATTTTACATACGCAAACCTAGGAAAACATTCTCCAATTCATTGAAATTAAACCCACAATGCAATTTCACAACACATCCATCCCAATGGCTAAAATGGAAACATATATACATTATCAAGTGTCCCTGAGGATGTGGAACAACTGTTCCATTCTAGGAATACACACAACAGAAAGAAATATACACAGTCACCAAAAGACATGTGTAAGAATGTTCAGAAGTGCAATATCCTCAAACCAGACCATTAGAAGAAGAATGAATAAATATTTACACTGTAATACTATACTGCAATAAAAATGACTGAACTATAGCCACATAATACAAAATGGATGGATATAATATTGGACTAAAGAAAACAGCTTCCAAAGAACACCAATTCCATGATTCCATTTTAATTAAGTTAAAAAAAAAAAAGGCAAAACTCTTCTAGGTTAGTAGATACTGGGTTAGTGGTTACCCTTCCTGGGGAGAAAGTGATAACTTGAAGGGCACTAAAGGGGACTGTTGGGTGCTGATTATATTCTAGATGATGGATTAGATAGGTGTGTTCCTGTGAAAATTTTGTTAGGCTCAACATTTATAATTTATTCATTTTTCTCTATGTATACTATACTTTGACTAAAAGTCACTTTAAAATATTGGGCATGCTTTGATCTCTCACTACAAACAACCAAACTTGCCCTCCCACTGGAAATAACTAGAAAACTGAATGAAATATGGAGCAGCTGTTTTCAGAAAAAATGGATAGCCAGCAGTGCAGGACTGTTCTCCTTAAAAGAAGGGAAACAAATGAAGTTATCTTTATGATCACCCCTCCATTCCTCCTGGAAACAATTTCTAGGCCCCATGCAGGAAGGAGCAAGCCAACCAAGGTACAGTGGTCTCGTTGAATTAAGGACACAAAGATTAGAGTTTAGGAAGGCCAAGACAGCTCTAATTTAGAAGACAAAATACCAGAGAGAAGTCAGCTATGCGGAGAAGGAGTTCCAAAAATCTTTATGGGATCCTCCTGGTTTTTCGTATAAACTGTAGGATGTACTTACATATAATTGAATTCTACAGGACCAGGCAAAGAACTATAAAGGAACTGGAGCTAACATATTCTCAGAGGTCCATAGGGCTGGAAGACTTTTATTTTATTTTTTATTGAATTATAGCTGACATACAATGTTACATTATTTTCAGGAGTACAATATAAGTGATTTGACAACTCTATACATTATGTTATGCTTACCATAAGCATAGTTATCTTCTGTCACCATACAATGCTATTACAATACCATTGCCTATATTCTCATGCTGTACCTTTTATCCCCATGACTTATTCACTAACTGGAAGCCTGTACTTCTCATTCCCTTTCACCCATTTTGTTGATTCCATCCTTCCCTCCAACTCCTGGTAACCATCAATTGGGTCTGTTTTAGCTTTTTGGTTTTGTGTGTTTGTTCATTTGTTTTGTTTTTTAGAATCCACATATAAGTAAAATCATATAGTATTTGTCTTTCTCTGTTTGACTTATTTCACTTAGCATAATACCCTCTAGGTCCATCCACACTGCCATAATGGCAAGATCTCACTCTTTTTAATGGCTGAGTATACCACATCCTCTTTATCCATTCATTTACCGATGAACATGTGAGTTGCTTCTGTATCTTAGCTATTGTTAAACAATGCTACCACAAACACAGGTGCATCTATCTTTTCAAATTAGTGTTTTTGTTTTCTTTGGGTAAATATCTAATAGTAGAATTAATGGGTCATACAGCATTTCTATTTTCAAATTTTTGAGGAACTGTAATGCTATTTTCCACAGTGGCTGCACCAATTTACATTCCTACCAACAGTGCACAAGAGTTCCTTTTTTCCACATTCTTGCCAACACTTATAATTTCTTGTCTGTTTGATTCTAGCCATTCTGACATATGTATGGTGACATTTCATTTGGTTTTGATTTGCATTTCCCTGATGAGTAGTGATGCTGAGCATCTTTTCATGTGTTATTTTAAATAGCCAGAGTAGAAGGGTGTCACTGAAAACATGCAGCATTCAGTATAGACTCCAGAAGGGTCACACTTTTTAGTAGGACTAAACTAGCTCTAGAATAAGAGATACTCTATATCCATCTTAAAAAAAAAACTTAAAAACAAGCTTTGAAACAATGACAATGACCCATAAGAAACATAACTGCCTGAAAAATAAACTAAAAATATTTTTTTAGGGGTGCCTAGGTTGTTCAGTTGGCTAAGTACTTGATTTGTCATTTCGGCTCAGGTCATAATCTCATGGGTGCTGAGATCAAGCCTTGTGTTGGGCTCTGTGCTCAGTAGGGATTCTGCTTGAGATTCTCTCTCTCTCTATCTCCCTCTGCCCCTCTCCACACTCATGGATGCTCATTTTCTTTCTTTCTTCCTCCCTCCCTCTCTCTCTCTCTCTCTCTCTCTCTCTCTCTCTCTCTTCCTTTCTTTCTTTCTTTCTCTCTCTCTCAAATAAATAAACAAATCTTTTAAAAATTACTTTTTTAAAGAACCCAACCCATTCAACAATGTAACATTTACAATGTCCAGCATCCAATCACATATAACAAAGATACTGGAAAGAATGACCCATATCCAGGAGAAAAATCAGGCCACAGAAACAGATCCAGAAATGAAAGATGATGAAATTAGCAAAGACTTTAAAGCAGCTATAGTAAATATGATCAAGGGTTTAAAGGACAACTATAAATCATTTATTTAATAAGCACAAAAAAATCTCAAGTAGAATAAAGAAAATGAAATCCACTAAAAACCAAATTATATCCAAATTGCTATACAGGAATGACAAAGAGAAAATCTTACATGCAGCCCTCCCCAAAAGACATATATACAGAAGAAGAAAGATGAGAAGGACAAGAGAATTTTTATCAGAAGTTTATAAGTCAAAATCAATAGACCAATATCTTTAAAGTACTGATAGGAAAAAAAATAGATTTCCATTTCCAAAGAAAAGTATTTTTTTTTACAAAAGCAAAATAAAAGTTTTTTTCCCACAGAAAATTTGAGGGCATTCATTGTCTGCATGCCCATGTATAATAAGAACTATTAAAGGAAGGGCTATGACAGGCATAAGGAAAATGACAGCAGATGTAAATTTATATCTACACAAGGAAGAAGAACATCAGAAATGATCAATGTGTGAGTAAATGTAAAAAAAATTCTTATTTTAAAATATTACTTAATAATAGACTGCTTCGAACAAAAAACAGTACAATGTAGGGTTTATAACATATGCACAAGTAAGGATCAGTTCTAGTACTGACTAGCACAAAGGAATGGACAGAAAATACAGAAACATTCTGTGGTGAGGTTCTTACATAATATGGAATGTGGTACATTATTAGTTGAAGGTAGACTAAAGTAAAAATACACATCGTGAATTTTTAGGCAAGAACTTAAAAATAAAGCAAATTCATGAACACAGGATGCCTTTCCATTTATTTGTGTCTTTATTAATACTTTCATTAATGTACTGCAGTTTTCAGTATGTAAGTCTTCCACATCCTTGGTTAAGTTTAGTCCGAACTATTTTATTCTTTTTGATACTATTGTAATATTGGAATTAGTTTTTCAATTTCCTTTTCAGATTGTTCATTGTTAGTGCAGAGAAATGCAATTGATTTTTGTATGTTGATTTTGCATCCTGTAGTATTACAGAATTTGTTAGTTCTAATGGCTTTTTGGTAAAGTCTTTAGGGTTTGCCATGTATACGATCATGTTAACTGCAAACACAAATAATTTTATTTCATCCTTTCAGATCTGGATGCCTTTTATTTCTTTTCCTTGTCTACTTGCTCTATTTAGGACTTCCAATACTATGTGAAGTAGAAGTGGTAAGAGTAAATGTCCTTTCTTGTTCCTGATTTTGAAGAAAAGCTTTCAGTTTTTCCCTACTAAATATGACATTACCTATACAATGAGTCATATATGATGGGTTTGTCATATATGACCTGCATTATGTTAAGGGACATTCTTTCTGAATGTTTTCTCAGCATTTTTATACAGAAAAGAAACCAGATTTTGTCAAATGCTTTTATTGCATCTGTTGAGATAACAGCATGATTTTTATTCTTCATCTTGTTAATGTGGTATATTGCATTTACTGAGTTGCATATATTGAACCATTCATGCATCCCAGGGATAAATCCTTCCTGATCATGGTGTATGATGCTTTTAATGTACTGTTGAATTTGGTTTGCTAGTATTTTGTCGAAAAATTTTGCATCTATGTTCATCAGGAACATTGGCTGATAGTTTTGTTATGGTTATTGTACCATCTTTGTCTGGCTTTGGATTGATAAAACAAGTTAAAGAAAAAACAAATAAATGGAAAGACATTCCATGTTCTACAAACTGGAACACTCAATATTGTTAAAACGTCCATACTACTCAAAGCAATCTACAGATTCAGTGCTATTATTATTCAATGTATAAATAAACCCATATATCTAATCTTGAACAAGGATGCCAAGAATACACAATGGAGAAAGGACAGTGTCTATAATAAATGGTGTTTAGAAAACTGAATATCCAAATGCAAAAGAATGAAATGGAACATTTATCTTATACTACATGTAAAAGTCAATTCAAATGGATTAAGGAGTTAAATGTAAGACTTGGAACCATAAAATTCCTAGAAGAAAACATTGGGAAAGCTTCATGACATTGCTCTTGGCAATGGTTTCATGGATATGATACCAAAAATACAAAAAGCAAAAGCAAAACTAGGCAACTGGGATGACCTCAAATTAAAAACCTCCTGCACAGTGAAAGAAATGATCAACACAGTGATAAGGCAACCTAAGAATGGGAGAAAATGTTTGTAAACCACACATCTGATAGGGACTTAATTTTCAATATATATGCATATGGAACTTCTATAATTCAATAGCAAAACAAACAAAAACCAAACCAAACCAAGCCAAACAAAAAAACCACAAACAACCCAACTGAAAAACGACTGAAGGACTTTGGATAGACATTTCTCCAAAGAAGACATAAAAATGGCCAATAGATATATAGAAAGGTGCTCAACATCACTAATTACCAGGGTAATGCAATTCAAATCAACAATGAGGTATCACCTCCTATTTGTTAGGATGGCTATTATTAAACCAAACAAAAACAGAATGAAAGATAACAAGTGATAGTGAGGTTGTGGAGAGACTGGGTCTCTTGTACACTGTTGGTAGGAATGCAAAATGGTGTTGTAGTAGTTATGGAAAACAGTATGGAGCTTCCTCAAAACATTTATAATACAACTACCATATGATCTACCAATTCCACTTCTGGTTATGCATCCAAAAGAACTGAAATCAAGACCTTGAAGACATATCTGAACTCCCACACTCATTGCATCATTATTAACAACAGCTAAGGGGTGCTTGGGTGGTTCAGTCATTAAGTGTCTGCCTTAGGCTCAGGTCACGATCCCAGAGTCCCAGGATCGAGCCCTGCATCTGGCTCCATGCTCTGCGGGAAGCCTGCTTCTCCGTCTCTCACTCCCCCTTCTTGTGTTCCCTCTCTAGGTGTGTTTCTCTCTATCAAATAAATAAATAAATTCTTAAAAAATACTTAAGATATGAAAATTTGTTGAGTGTACATTTCATGTTAAGTGTTCTTAACACACACACACACACACACACACACACACACACACACACAAAGGCAAAAGAACACAGGGAAACTTTCAGAGGTGTTTACCTTGACTACAGTGAAGGTATCATGGGTGTATGCAAATGTTCAAGCTCATCAAATTGTATACATTAAATGCATGCAGTTTTTTGTACCTCAGTTAAAACTGAATAACATTATAAGAAATAAAAAAAAGATATATAGTTAATGTAGTAATAAAGACAATAAAATAAAACAGTAAAAAACACACAGTCCAATAGAATGCAAGAACGGGGAAATAAGGAACAAAAAAAAGTAGGACAGAGAAAAAAATAGCAGAATAATAATTCTTAATCCAACTATACCAATAATTTCATTAAATGTAAAAGATTTAAACCACTACATAGCAGAGATTGTTTAATTAGATTAAATAAAAAGGTAAGCCCCACTTAAATGCTATCTAGTGAAAATCCACAGAAATATAAAAACATTGATAGGCTAAAAGGACAAAAAGGGTACTTTGTGCAAACACTAATTATTTAAAAAAAACAGAAATGGCTATGTTATTAATAGACTATGTAGACTTCTGAATAAGAAAATTATCAGAAATAGAGATACTTTATAATGATAAAAGGATCAATTCATCAAAAAAGCCTCACGATAACCCTAAATGTGTATTCACCTAATAAAAGAGATAAAAAATACATGAAGAAATAGGGGCGCCTGGGTGGCTCAGTTGGTTAAGCGACTGCCTTTGGCTCAGGTCATGATCCTGGAGACCCAGGATGGAACCCCATATCGGATTCCCTGCTCAGTGGGAAGCCTGCTTCTCCCTCTCTCACTCCCCCTGCTTGTGTTCCCTCTCTTGCTGTGTTTCTCTCTGTCAAATAAATAAATAAAATCTTTAAAAAAAATACATGAAGAAATAGCAGATGGAACTGAAAATAGAAATAGACCCACAAATACACTTGACTAAAAACAGAAAATCAGCAAGAATATAGAAGAGTAGAACATCATCAACCAGCTTGTCTGTATTGACATTTATAAAACCCTCCACTCAACAACTATAGAATACATATTCTTTTAAGTATGCATGAAACATTTACCAAAACAACCAACATGTTGGACCATAAGATTAGTTTTAATAAACTCAATAAAATTGAAATCAGAGAAAGTATGTTCTCTACATATAATTTAATTAAATTAAAAATAATAATAAATATTGGAAAATCCCTTATCTGGAAATTAAAGAACACAATTCAAAACGACTCATATCACAAAGAAGAGATCTTAAAAGAAATTGGAAAATATTTTTATCTGAATAATAATGGTAATGCAGGTCAAAATTTGACCTTGGTTAGGCAACAATTTCTTAGCTAACACACAAAAAGCATTAAGAATATAAGAAAAAAAACAGTGATTGATTTAAAAAAAAGACATTTGAGGGAAAGAAGAAGAAAACCCTTGGAAGAGGAAGAAGAAAGATAAATCAGTAAAGGTAGGTGGGACACTAGGAGGGAACGTCTAAGAACTATCTAAGGATACAGATAGAGGGTATTTACCTTGAATTGCCAAATAAAACTAAGAGGTCAGGTAAAAAAGCAAGTAGACAGGGTAGTCAACAAAGACAACGAAATTCACTAAAATAAGTATGTGAACGAGCTCCAGGGTGAAGACCAGCTCAGTGAATTTGGAAGAGATAGAACACTGGTCCTACAGTAGTTTGGGTATTTACACTGGCACTTGCAGAAATATTTGGAATACATTCCGAATCTTTGTATGCTACCCACCCCTGTCCCCAGGCAAAAGAATGAATGGTAAAAACTATCTTCTCTGCTTTCAACTAACTCCACAGAGGGCATTTATATAGTAATTCTCTATCACTGAAAAGTTTCAATAACCACATGCTTATAGAATGTGTCTCACTTCTTCATTTTTGGCACATTATAAGTATTTCCTAGGTTGTACTGACACCACTAATGATAAAAAAATAAGTCAAATTATTGAATTCATGAAAAGATATTTTAGACATTTGAACAAAACTGAACATTTTCAGTAAAACTTTAGTTATTTTAATCCAAAGACAGCCTGAATCTGTTATTTATCACTTATTCTTTCTTCCAAGAGTCACATCTATGTTTGGAGTTTTAAAGACTTAAAGATGAATGGACAAAGGGACTTCTTTCCTATTTTGTTTTCCAGACAGACAAGGATATTGAGAGGTCTGCAACAGGTCTAGACATTTCCTACGGGGGTCTACAGCAACAGCATGACTGTGAAATTTTTGACTGTGTCCCTATTTTACTTCATATAGTTTTTTTTTTTTTTTTTTAGAAAGGAGAGACCATGATGGGGGATGGCAGGAAGAGGCCGAGAGAGATGAAGAGAGAGAGAATCTTAACCAGGCTCCACACCCAGTGCTGAGCCCCACCATGGAACTCCAGCTCACCACCCTGAGATTGTGACCCTGAGCCAAAATCAAGAGTCAGATGCTTAACCAACTGAGATATGCAGGTGCCCTTCATTATAGCGTCTCCTCCTACCTCTGTCTACATGATCAGGGAAGAGCCAACTCTGCTAATATGGAGTCAGCCCAGTATTTAGTTGGTGCTGTATGCAGTTGGTGTGAAAAAATCTTCATCTTTTAAAGCAAATTCCTCATATCCACAGTGCTCTCACCTAATCCAAGCATGGAGATAGCAAATGCTGCTGACTGGAATCCAGCTTTGTACATGTTCCCCAAAATACAAATAAGGAAGTGCTGGCCCTGCGGTGTCTCACTCACAGTACCAACAGCTAACAGCCCCTGTAGTTGAGAATGAATAACTGCTTGGAAAAAAATCTTCTTGTTCCCTTTACTCCGTGTAAAACAGCCTTCATTAGATATTCTTGTACCTAGCATATAACCTGAGGCACTGGAAGCTAGGGCCCCCCAACAGGGATTTCTTAATGATACCTTGGAGGCCCAGAAGCATTACTGTTGACTTCCTAAGGCATCTAAGTTTTCCAAGGGAGAGGTTTTCCCTCTTGATATAGTCTGGCTCATTATGAGAACACCAACTCATATCCTTATCTTTAAAACAACTAAGAATACTTCGTAAGTCCCAACAGTAGTCACAACATTAGAATTTATAATAGTCACGTGTGAAAAATAAACAGGTATTCCAAGACTAATTTACTTAAGGAATAATGCCGGAAACATTAAATGTGATAGTTTTGCTTTTAAATAAAATGTGGTTAATTTGATTACTACTTATTTTGGTTTTTGCCAGATTTCAATCAATTTTTATGGCGGGATTAAGCTTCGAAGTAGAACACTCTGTGTGTGTGTGTGTGTGTGTGTGTGTGTGTGTGTTTAAATAACGGAAGCACTTTTTCAACCTTTACCACAGTTAACTAATGGGAGGTTAGTGTTGTACATTATGGATCTGTGTTGATCCTCAGACGTATTTATCCAAAATGCGTGCACATTTAGGTCTGGGTTAGAATGACTAGGTATGTGTATTGCAGACTCTCATTAATTCATAACAGCTTAAATTGTGATTTTTATTTGGCATCCTACTGTGGAACCCAGTAGAGAATGCCGAAATACTCAGCTAAACATTTTCAAATCCGTGACTCTCCATCTGGTTATTCAATCAGAAGAAAATCCCTGCAAAGAAAATCCTCTTCCTAAAGGTACCCCATTTTCTTGGCTAAGAATCATTCTGGAGAAATATGAACAGTTTGCCAAGTTGTTCAGAAAGTTTATTTGCAGGAAAAACTAACACTATAAATATCAACAGCACTTAAAGGGAAGTGTAGAAAGAATTCTCTCATTCTGCATAATGGCAGGTCTGTTAGAAATGATCACACACAGAAAATGGAACTGTTGCATTTGTTATTCTGGAGAGCATTCTTTGAAAACTTCAAATCACATAGAACAATCTCACATAACTACTGACACAGAAGGAATAGCTACATTAATACTGTCATGTCTTAAAGGAAAGTTCAAAATAATGGTAATTTAGTGCCTAACACCTATGTAAGCCCTCCATAAAAAAAATTTTGAAAAAAAAATCTGCTCTACACAAGAAAGCATATACAGAGGTTCCTGGAAAAGAATAAACTACTTGCATGGTCCCTGGGACATAACAGTCTGTAATAAATATTTGTCAAATGAGTGCTGGAATAGCCCATAGTTCATGGGACTTCTGTTCCCAACAAAAAGGTAGAGAATTAGTTTCTCACCTTAAGTAGTTTTTAACAGGGCCTTTTATGGATATACTTTATTTGGTTTAATAATATTTTAATGTGTTTTTCATTGCTTTAGTTCATTGGCTATCCCTGACTTGGAGAAGAATGGGAAAAGTAAACATTGCTATTATTTTTTTCTTCTTAAAAACTAAGTCTGTTTCCAATTAGAGAATATTGGATAAAAGAAGATTTCATGTGTCTGATAATGAAAAAGTGACAGGAATTGTATGGGTTAGAAGTAACTGACTTGGATATAATATTAAATAGAATAAACATCATGTAAATATGGGATGTTGGAAAACAGCCTGCGCTTTTATATAAAAAGTGGTTTTATAATTCTTTTATCATTAAGATATGGAAAACTTGTTTTTGAGAAACTCACTTTGATTCACTTAAAAGAAACTGTGACATGAGGTTGTAATATAGCTCTTCCACCATCAATTCTTTCCTCCTGTATATATGCAATCATCCCTCCTTCGAGAGCTACAGTCCATGCTTTCATGCTCTTGAACCTGGGCTGGTCTATGACTGCTTTGATCAATAGAACATGATACTTCTTGACTTCCAAGATTAGATTAAAAGAAGACTTGTAACTTCCACCTGCTCTCTTGGAATATTCTTTCTGGTCGAAGCCAACTACCATGTGAGAAGTCCAACTACTCTGAGAATGCCATGCTGTGAGGAAACCCAAGACAGCCATGTGAAGAGGCCTATTGAGAGAGAAATGTCAGCCAGTCCTTAGAGCCTGGCACCAGACATGTGAATTAGGAAATCTTCTGATGGTTCTAGCCTCAACTGCATTCAGCTGCCCTCCAAGTGAGACTTGCCTTGCCTAGACTATCAATCCCCAGAAAAAGGATATGTATTAATAAATGGTTGTTTTAAGCCACTAATTCTGGCTAGCTAAAGAGCACAAAGCAAAATCAATATGAGTGAGCTCTCAGAATAATATTTAGCATTCTTCTATTACTGAATGTTTTGAAACCTGGTGAGCTTTTAGAATAAAGTTAGGGACCTAACTAATGTTCACTATCCCACAAGTTGCTAAAATAGAAAACTGAGAGTCACATTAAACTCTCCCCTTTTGTTCAGTCCCTTCATGTAACCAAACCTCAAATTCTCTTTAGTCCATCTTCCTAACATTGCTTAATTCTATTCACTCATCCACACTGCCACTGCCTCATATCAGATTTGAACTTTTCTTTTATTTTCTTTCCTTTTCTTTTTAGGATTTTTATGTATTTGTCAGAGAGAGAGAGACCGCATAAGCAGGGGAAGTGACAGGCAGAAGGAGAAGCAGACTCCCTGCTGAGCAAGCAGCTGATACAGGATTCCATCCCAGGACCCTGGGATCATGACCCGATTCGAAGACAGATGCTTAACCAACTGAGCCACTCAAGCATCCCAGATTTGGACTTCTTGTTTGAATTACACAACTAGTATTCCTCCCTCAGACCACCAAAACCTCCTTCAGACCCTCATTCTATCATCTATAACCCTACATCTGCCCTACACAACACCACCATAATGACATTTTCATGCCAAATTCAAGCCTCTCATCTTTCTCCCTAAAATCCTTCAATGGCCCTCAGTAACTTACAATGAAGTTTAACCTCCTCAGTCTAACACAGGAAGGCCTTCATGATTAAGCATCCTCCTACCTGTCAAGTCTCATCCTCCATTTTTCAAAATTAAGCTAAAAAAATCACCTCTTCCAGGAACATTTCTGAGCTGGCCCATCTAATTTTGACATCTCTCCTCGGGTTCCAAAGTACTCAGTTGCTTTTCTACTTGTTAGTTCAGTGAAACTTGAGTTAATTTCCTCCTCCTCCTATTTAAAGTAAGGGAGACTAGGGGCACCTGGGTGGCTCAGCTGGTTAAGAGTCCAACTCTTGACTGCAGTCCAGGTCATGATCTAAGGGTAGTGAGATGGAGCCCCCTCCTTAGGCTCGCTCTTTCGCTAAAACAAAACAAAACAAAACATTAAGGAAAGCTATTATTAGGCCCTCAATAAATATTCCTTGAAAGAATAAATGCATTATTGAAAGACATGATATTCTCAATTATGCAATGAAAAAACCATAAATATCACTTCTAACTGTGAGTAAGAAATTGTTTCTCTGAGGAAGGACATGTAATTCAAATTCAAGTCAAATGAGACCACTTCTTAGAAGTGGTCACCTTAGCAAGGATGAGATAGCTTGCCGAGAGGAATGGAGAGAAGGGATGTCCTTGCAGAAGGAAAAGCCTTCACAGAGGTGTAGAGGTGACATAGAGTTCAGGAAGCATAAATAGATCTGAATAGCAAATGCCTCCTATTCTGACGAGCAAAATGTGAGGTTGGTATGATGTGCAGTATCCAGAAGATGAGAGGCTCTGAGAAGGATGTACTTTATTGTGTAGGCAATGGGGAGCCATTAAAAGCTTTTAAGCAAAAGAGAAACATTGGAATTACATGTAGAAAGCAGAAGTATGGGGACGCCTGGGTGGCTCAGTTGGTTAAGCCACTGCCTTCGGCTCAGGTCATGATCCTGGAGACCCAGGATCGAGTCCCACATCGGGCTCCCTGCTCGGCGGGAAGCCTGCTTCTCCCTCTCTCGCTCCCCCTGCTTGTGTTCCCTCTCTCGCTGTGTTTCTCTCTGTCAAATAAATAAAAATCTTTAAAAAAAAAAAAAAAAAAAAAAAAAAGAAAGCAGAAGTATGGAAAATTGATTAAAGGAGGGACAGAAAGCAGAGAGGCACTCTCAGGGGTCTAATTCAGTAATTCTGGTAAATACAAAAGACATGGTATTAGAATTGACAGGATTTGTTAACTGACTACATATAAGGGATGGGCAACTAAAATGCCTCTCAGAATTTTGCTCTGAGTCCTTTTGTGGATGGTAATGCCAAATTAAAATAAAATTAAATTAATTTCCAAGATTTCTGAGAATTTAATCATGCATTTTGAGCAAATTAGAAACATTTTATAATACAAAGGGCACGATGTTTTCAAAGAGATGATTCTGACACTGGTGTCCATTTGCCATTAAATAATCATGAAATTTGATTTTGGGGGGTTATGCCATGAATTCTCCGTTGATCCCAAAGAGTCATTTAAACTTTCTATGCTTTGGTTTTGCAAATTTTTCCATACAAATAAAAAATAAGTGCCTCCTAGATAATTCAATGAAGCAATTTAGAAGTCAATTTGCTGTGTGGCAATTTCTTTTTCCTAAAGGTAAAATGAAATATGATCTTAATTTCTTCCTCTGTTAAAAAAATTTTTTAAAGCAGAGGTTTAAATGATTTCAAATGGCCCTTTCAGGTCGAAAGATCAATAACTCCATAAGTCAGAACACTTGGTTGGAGCTACATTCAACCAAGATCAGTGGTTGATCCTCAACAAGAACCAAGGGATTTATGGTGGAGGTAGGCTGTCTTATTTAAGCACTTCCTGCTGAGTGAAGTAGTACTTCCTTTTATTTATCTTAATAGTCCTCTGTTCTTTATTGTGCTACTTTTTAACGAGGTGTTTTCATTTATTTAACAAATATTTATTGAGTGCCTACTATGCGCCAGGCACCACATTAGGTGCTGGAGGAAAAAATAAATAAAATGAGACACGTTTCCTTTTGCTGCATTTTTTTAAAGAAAACTGTAAACCATATTCAAGCCAAAATACATCATCTTATAAAGTAATATTTATCATGTACATGATCCTGCTCTAGGAACCATGCCAGGCTACCCCATTAAACTTGATGGGCCTGAGAATAGTAAAACTATACTCTGTATAATGTATTTATAGTATATAGAAGGCAACTAGGTCCCCGGAGAAGGGGAGGCAGGAAAACTGAAAAATCATCATGAGTGTACTTGGAACTCACAGAACATTCGTAAGCTCCCTGACTACTTTGTGACTCCATTTCTTTATCCATAAAATGGAGATAATAAGGCCTACTTTTAATATTCCTCACTGGATATTATAAGGATTAAATCAGTAAAAGCACACGAAATACTCTGAGCTTAAAAAAAGCACTAAATAAATATTAGCTATTGTTGTTTGGTAGCATTACATAAAATCACATTAAAGTCAAAAGCCTACTGTAGCTATTTTAATGGAAATTTAAATCCCAAGATGAAAGCAGCAGCAGCTGAATAACTAAAATCAAGATACACCCCTTATTAGATCTAATTAGAAACTAAAATTAAAACTGGAATTAGCTGCATGACCGAACAATGGTTTCTCACACAGGACAACTCACAGACTATCTAGTTCGTGTCTATGAAGTCAGGAAGGTGAGCAAGAGCACTGCCTGGGCTGATGACTCTTGGATTTCTAAAAAAAAAGGGTCTTCATCTGGTTTACAGCTTTCAGGGAGAAACTCCTAACTGGTGAGAATCATGCCTTCATTGAAAGTTCTATTGCCAAGTCTCTAATGCCAAAGCAGGGACATTTCCAATATCAGGATATTTGATGCATGTCAGCCTCAACAGCAGAACCATTTGTTAATCTTGAGAGGTCAACTGTAATGAAATCCCTCTTTTTAAAAAAAAAAATTTTTTTTATTTATTTTTAGACCAGTTGGGAGGCAAGGGGGAGAAGGAGAGAGAGAATATTAGGCAGGTTCCATGCCCAGCTGGGAGCTCAACACAGGGCTCAATCTCATGACCCCCAAATCATAGCCTGAGCTGAAATCAAGGGTCAGATGCTTAACCAACTGAGCCACCCAGGTGTCCCGAAATCCCTTTGTCTCTTCTCAAACACTCTGCATAGGTTTTTATCAAATGTTCTGTTATAAAATATCCAGATATTTTTATTGTATTTATTTTTATATATTTTATTTTTATTACTGAAGGAGATAATTCCTCACAAAATGTTCTTGCTAAGATAGTCAAAGTTAAAGCAGATGCTATCATCAAACAGAGAAACTAAACTGTTAAAACCTCTCCCTGCCACCACTTGAACTATCTCTAAGCTCAGCAAGGAGAATCAGGAAACTGTTCAGTCCCTTCCTCTAGGTCCCAGGATGGAAAGCTTCCTGATTAGGGAACTAACAGACAGCAATATCATGGTACTGTTTTCTCTTTCTGCCTGAGGTTTCCTTTTTCTTTTCACCTACAGCAATTCCTTGGGTTACCAAAAGAGGGAATGAATGGTAAAGACGGGTGCAGAAATTCTTGGATCCAATACTCTACTACCAGAAGGTTCTCTGAGGCTGAGCACAGCTGAAAGTTGAAAGCAAGCCTTCAGAAACCACTCTTAACTACAAGCCAGCATTCAGGGAGAGTGGATAAAGGAAAAAGATTAGTTAGAGAAGTCCCAAACTTTAACTAGCTTTTCAAGTTCCAAAATAGTGTTTTTAAAATCCTTATGCGGTTAAACCCAAATTGTTTTAAAAAGAAGTTTATCTGGTTAACAAGTGGAAATTACATTATTATTAATCTTCTAGGGCTAGTGTAGAGAACTGCTGTCTGACTCTCAGGCAAAGCGAATGCTTTTTACTATTGATTATAATCCAGGAGACCTCACATACTTTGTTGAAAAGTGAATAAAGCTCTTTAGGCAGGTGAATCTCTCTATAATTAAAGTATGCAGGCAAAAGCAAGCCTACAAATTTTAGTAAGTTACACAACTTTCTGAACAATACCTTCCAGTGTTTTAAAATTCTTAGACTCAAAGTCTCCCTTACAGCAAATCTGTATCTATTTTATCTTGGGAGATAAAAAAAAAATTTTTTTTAAAGTATGTCATCCTTTGGGAATTAACTCTTCATTCATATTAAAGCTATAAATCACCAACCACCAACCACTGACTGAAATTAATGATCCTAGTTCCTACGCCATTTCCACTTAACTTTCAATTCTCCTGTACTTACAGGGTGAAAAGAAGGTGGTAGAACTCTGCTTTAGGTTTATAAAATATATGTGTTAAAATCCTCACTCTTGCTCTCTAGTTAGATTTTACACACACACACACACACACACACACACACACACACACCCTCAGCTGAGATTTTGAAATTTTTATAACCT
The DNA here is from genome assembly GCA_004023965.1 of Spilogale gracilis. NCBI lineage: Eukaryota > Metazoa > Chordata > Mammalia > Carnivora > Mephitidae > Spilogale > Spilogale gracilis. Next base: position 241,407 of record PITA01000233.1, read on the forward strand.
TACTGTCTTTTATTTTCAACACTTGGTTCAAGATACATTTACAAGATTTGTTAAGCACCTACTATGCTTTCTATGAACTATTTCCACTTTAGTAGCCTTGCTTTTTCATTTTAATGACTTTCACTCCACAAAATACTTCAAATAGCCTACCGAGCGCTCCCGTCTGCAAAAGCAAGAAAGTGAGAAAGCAAGCAAGCAAGCCAGATCCAGCAGCTAAAACCTTGTGGTTCCTCATCTTTCTCCTGAGGGCTGTCACCAGGACTCTCAGTAATTCTATCAGTATATTTTAAATGGGGAAGATAATTTAAGAGATTCCAGAATGCTCTCAATCCAGTCTTAATTCCTTCTTTTACCGCTGCCACCTCCAAATGACTATTCAGGATCCTAAACCCTTGAGCTGGTGTAGATTTTCTTAACTGCCCGTACACTATCCAGAACACTGTTCCAGCTAAGCCTTGTAACGTTTCACAGGGATCTCCTAACAGGATAATTCTGAGTCGTAATTAAATTTCTCTATCCCTCACATCTTTCTATTTCAACTTCTTCTGGCATGGAGCAAGCTGTGGCCAGGCAGGGGACTGCCTTCCAGCTTGACTTGAGAGGTCTCCCTGTGCCCCACCCTGACTCAAATACGGTAACCACTTTGGAGGGGTTCTCTTGCCTGCATTATGTAAAAGATGGTGTTATGGTGCACACTCTAATCCTCTTTCTAGGTTAGTCCTGAGAACTAAATCATTTTTTAGGAGTAAACAGATTCACATGGGAGCCACTGAATATCTATCTTTGCCATGATGTTTTAGTGGCTAGATCCACATTATTTCATTGTTATTGTTTAACATCTGATTGATTAGATGGTTTAACTAAGTTTTCCTCATTGCCATCTTTTTGAATATACCAGGCTGTAGTATATTTGGAACAGAATAAAACACTATTTGCAAATCTAGCAAACACCTGGGGAGGGGGAGAACCCTCTAGCACTGTCATGGTAAATGTTTTTTATATCTAATTATGAGATTCTGCAAAAAAAAAAAAAAAAAGTAGAGTCCCAGATTTTTCATTTTCTCAATTTTAAATTTCACAGTGTCTGTAAAATAACATCATCTGAAGTTTTCTTTTAAAGGACACATGTATTTGGGTACTCAAGGGCCACTTTATAGAATCCTAAAAGTTTAAAGAGTAGACATTCTGCATGGTTTTGACGTCAAGGAAGAAACAACTGGTTTCTAAATAATGGGATAGTCACTCCAGGGGAAGTTATTTCACATTTCCTTCAGTTACTGGTTTTGGGTTTTTATCTAACAGTACTATCAGTTTTGCAAACCGCAGGCCTACAATCGCAGAAGTTGAGAAAACCCCATCAGGGAAAAATCAATCCTAGTCAGGCTAAAGAAACTCACATCTGCATTTCTTCCAAGCTGAATCACAAACAGTCCACACCCATCATGATCCCTCTTCAAATAATTTCTCATTTACCTGTGTGGCACTTCCTGAACGTAAGGAATGGGCTTGACTGGATGAGCTATTATCTCATTAGGATTTGTGAAGGACCCAAACACACTGGAATGCTTTTCATGACCACCCCCTCCCGGCCCCCCATCCCTTCTCCATTTCCGAACCTTAGCCACCTTTTGTACTGTTTGCCTTTTCTCAGTTTCTGTGTTGCTCAAGGCAGATAGATAAGCCCTTTAAATGATTACCACAACTTTGCATTAGCCTTCAAAGCCAGGGACAATTTTTCCATGTTTGGTAAGTGATTTGTGATAGAAGTGTTGACAACGTAAAGTGATAACTAAATCACAAAGCAGAACTTCTCAGAATAAATGGAAATCACCCAAAGTTTCTCTGGAAACCCTTTCCAAAGCATTTCACCCATAGATCTGTGCAGAGCATAGGTGAATTTTAAGACTGGATCTATTTTCACTGTTCTCTAACCCACACAAATATCAAGAACAGTTATACTGGTACACACACTGGGTTTTGTTTTGTTTTTTAATTTCAATGTGGTAGTTTTGAAACAAATTTTATTTTTCCACTTTCTCCTTTTAGATTATCCAGAAGAAGATCATATAATTCCTCAATTTGATATGCTAGAAGAATTACAAACTTTGATTTTCACTTAGAATCCTAATACATGCTTATACAGGGGGAGAGCAGAGCATAATGTTTTCTCTTCACCCTGCCCTATGTATATTCACGCTTCTCGAGGTTCATTTATAATAGTGTAACTGGAGGTACAAGGACCCAGCCAGAACGCTTCCTATGGTACAACAAAGACAGAGAGATACTACATTTCAGATCAAGAGACCAAAGAGAAAATAAAAGAGTCTGAGAAATATTTGTTTACGTTCAAAGCCCTACTAAGTTTTCTTTTGCTGGTTGATTGCCTGTTGTAGAACAAAACCGTATAGTTGCACTGTAGCAACTTCTAAGGAAACTGGAATGATGCTGGAGGCATACTGTCCCACATTGTCTTGGGTGCCTAAGGAATATGGCCAATGAAAAGCCCCCAGAAGTATAGTACCCACTTGGGTTAATTCGGAGTGGACAGGTGTTCCTGACTGACCTTTTTTTTTCTTTCCAAAGGCTACTAGACTGAAGTTAAGAATGCCTACACAAATAAAGCAAAAGGATAAACAAAAATACTTTTGCTTAACTAAAAAAAAACAATGACTGGACCAGACTTGTTGGGACAGTGGAGTGGAGAGTGCCCCTGGTGTCCCCTGGACATGGGCTGCGCACTACCGATCGTGGAGTGTAAATGTTAAAGGACGGCACTCAGCCATCCAGTTCTTTCTACTTCTAAATGTCTGGCACTCATCAGGATGAGGCAAATACAGCGGTGGAGAGTAGGACAGAAAGGAAACCACGTCAACATAATTTGGCATCATGAAGGAAACAAATGAAAATGACATAGAGTAACCAGGTAGAGAGAGGACAGGTCAATTCAGATAAGATACTCCAGCAAATGGAAAAAGAAGTAGTTGTGCAAGGAACTAGCAGAGCGATCCAGACACAGAGCACTGCAAACTGAAAGAAAGAACAGAAAATGCTCAAAAACTAACCTAATGGCACAGAGGAAAGGGTTTCTTGGTTGCTGTTGTTTTGATGATTGAGTTTCTAATGGATAGCTGAGAAATAAAGAAATGAAAGTATAATGATGTACTATACTGGGGCTACCTGAATATGAAATAAAAGTATATAATAAGAAAGTACAGGTTCACTAAATATGTTTGGTTTTAAAAACCATCTATTGTTTCAGACATTTTCTGAATAACTTTATTATTATTATTTTACTTTATTATTATTTATATGTACTTATATTTAATATATATTTACTTTATTATTATTGTTTTGTTACTATTTTGGTGAGAACTCAATGTAAGGTTTGGCTTGTTTTCCCTTTGAGTGCTCAGGAAAATGGTGTGATGAGGTCTACAGTGTTATTCTTGATTTAGATTATTTTCTCAGACATGCCCACTGAAAGCATGCTGTTAGCTACACACCTACTATGGAACCCTTTCTTCCTTTTCTGAGACAAGTCTTCTCCCAGGGACACCTAGACTGATTGCAACTGACCCATGGATGCCAACAAACCAAGTCCCCGGGGCCCAGGCTGGATGGCGCCCAGGTCTCAGATCAAGTCTCCTGATCTAGGACTCTCATTAGGTGGTTTACTTGATGCCAGACGCTCTTCCCAAGGGAAGGATCACTTTGTGGGTTGGATGAGGCACTGTTGGAGACTGTCAAGCTCTGGACAGCATTAGAGGGGCAGCAGGATAAAGATTCTTGGCATTTCTCTGTCACCCTTTTCTCAGCCCACATCCCAGTAAGCTTTTGTGTCTATAAGTGGGATCAAATAGGCTTTCTCCTGCTTGATTGATTTTTTCCAATACATAATAGCAAATGATTGCCAAACAATCAGCTGGATCACTGCTCAGGCACTTCAACTTGATCGCCAAGATCACATCTGGTTACTCTATTCATCGTAATGACCAAACAGGATCAACCACGAAAAAATTCTGATTCCTTAGCAATCAGTTAATCTCATAAATGTCTAAACAAAAACCTGACGAGAAACACCCAAGTTGGGATGTGTGTGTTTATTCGGTACGGAATGTATGATGAATAAAATACAAATTTATAAAAAACACATCAGAAATCTATTTTTCTCATTGCATTGTTGAGATAGAACCCCCTGTAATATATTCAGATTTAACTTTCTCATGCTTTAGATAATAGTTATTCACTACTTTCAGCTTGTGTCTCTAAAAAGTTTTATGTAAATCAAAAGTTTACAAATCTAATCATATTTAAATACATTAACAGAATTTACTACCTAAATTATCAATAGGTAATTGTTGAAGTACTCTCAGACACATCTCTGATGTACAGCTGGAATTTCATACAACAGATTTTGCTTAAAGTGAGGTTTCATTGCAAAATTCTGTTTCCCAGATAATTTGTAACAATTTTTAGTAAACCTAAATTTGTGGTCAGACTCATTTATGGAAAAACACAAGAAAGCAATGTTTCCCTATTTAAAAGGAGAGAGGGAGACATCTTGTGTTTTTTGTTTGTTTGTTTTGTTTTGTTTTTGTTTTTTTTTAACCCAGTAAGTTGGACCCAGAAGGAGAAAATGTAAACAGTTCTTTTTCATGCATATTTTCTTTCATGAGAGGTTTCACTGCAATATGATTGAAAATATATTCATGAGCACTGCTCGTGAGGACAGCATTTCTGTCAAAGGGCTCTGTCGAATAAACATAACTTATGTCTCTCTTTGTCGTACCCATTATTTTCTTGTTGTCCACCTAAATCTTTTTGACATAGCACCTCCAGGCTACCTGGAGGTCTGTCAATTCTCTCAAACCCCCTTCTGTCTCCTTTCTCACACTTTCTTCCTAAAAATCTGCCTCTTACTGTCTATGTGAAGAAAAAGTCTTCTTTAAAAAGTGTATTTTATATTAAAAAGATCAATGAATTTCTTAAGGGGAAAGCATTCAATGTTTATAAACATATATAAATAAGTTGTATATACACAGTTCTACTTGTGTTTTATTAATCTCACAAAAGGGGAAGAAATAAATTCAAAAGACACGGGAAAAACATTGAACAGGCACCATTAACAACACTTAAGGAGAAAAATCTTCAATGAATGAACAGAAAACATGGACAATTTTGCCCCTAATGCAAACTGTAAGAAATAAGGAAGTCTGATTATTTTGCATTTCTTTTTTATATGCAGGGTCCTTTTTCACTTGCTATTTTCCTAAAACAGATCTGTGCCTCCCTTAGCTCTTCTCTGCGTACTGAAGTTGACTTTAAAAATCACCTTAGCTATGTACACATCTACTTTCCCCACATAGTTTTAGAGAAAGAAAATTTAACAAGAAATTTTAAAATGTGTACTCTAAACTGTTTATTCCAAAAGTTTCATAATTATGCTTAAATTCAGTCAACTTCAAACACTCTCACAAGTACCTTTGAACGAAGATATTAAAATGCTATTTTCCCACACAGCTAAGCTAATGTGGAGTTGAAAACGAAGAAAAATACATTTGAAACCACTGACATTGTTTTCACTTGGTTTCTTCCAAATTTGAAGGAGTGAAACTACATTGATTTTACCTTTTTAGTAAAATTTTCTCAGATTGAAAAAAGAAATTTATTAATCTGAGTGTTAGGTTGGGATTTTAAAAATATAAACGCCTAAAAACAGGAGTTTATGGTGGAAACAACAGCATTTTAACTATAAGCACACGAGTGGTGCCCTTTTATGGATGCCTAAATCAAACACAGAAAAAAGTGGTATGTTGCCAGGACAGTCAGTGCACTTTCCTTTAATTGCCATATATAGTTAATAGCCTGATTTTTTTTTAAAGAAAATAAGTTTCAAAGTTGCAAGCAACTCAATTACATAATATCTTCCCATGTAACATATCAGAAACAATGAATTTAATCATTCTGTGGTCTGGGTTGAATTCAACGCTGAAATCTTTTTATTGAACTTCACAGCAACAAAGAATTTCAAACTTACAGATGACCATCTTTGAAGTTGGATAGAAGCCTGACCATACTGTGATTTTCTGATACTGAAAATGGACAAAGTACAGAATTCAGTATTCCAACGAGGATTTGGGCTGATCTGAGAAATTCGAGAAAAGTACTGTGAAGGAATTACAGATACAGAATGACTGGATAGGTCATTTGATCTTGCTTCTGAGACTGAACTTAAAAACCTCTGTTTCAGATTAAACAGCACTTCATTGCTTTCCTTTTTCTTTTTTTCTTAACACAAAAATACGTCTACAGATTAAAAGGATAGAAATAACAGAATTACACAGTATGTATGATATCTACATAGGTCCAAAAAGTTACTGAAATTTGAATAATCCGTGCTTTGCTCAAAATATTGACACTAAGTAGCATCAAACCAAATTCTGGGAGCACACAGTGATCTTTTCGATCCTACCCCATAATATGCCATAAAACACAGAGGAAAGAAATTGTCTCACATTTTTAGAAATCAAGCTACCCCATTAGCCTAAACATACAGTTTAAACAGTCAACATTTTAAGGCTTTCATTATTTTCAAATATTATGCTGCACAAAATTGTACAGAGAATCTTCTGACTATATACTGACATTTAAAATAACAGGAACCAATAGCTACGCTTTAACTTACTTTTACGATAATTACATCACATAAATTTGAAGTTCATAGAATTTTGATATAAATCTTGAATCATTCAGTTCCCACCACCTAAATACATAATTTCCCTACATTAATATGAATTTTGCTGGTATTTTCTAGGTAGAAGATCTGTGGTATATGTTGAGTTATGGCATGGAATATTTTTATCACATTTTCTTATACAGCTTAGGATTTGCACAATTAAATATAACACACTGAATCATTTTACATGCTATTCTTCATTGGTATTTAAAATAGCAACAGCTAATTATTAAAAAAATTAAGTTTTACTTTAAGAAATAAATTTAAAGATGAAAACTTTAAGAGTAGGTAAGCATTGAACTACTTAAATGCATAATTTGGGGGGACTTACATAGAATGGTACAGAAGGTAAAAGTGCAAATATGGTAGCATTATCTTCATTTTGAAATGTATGAGTATTTTCAAATAAATTTTAAACACAATTAGATGAGGCAAAACAAATGATACATCAAATTACACTTACAACACTGAATGAGAAATAACTATATCCGTTGAAAAAATAATTCCTGAATAACAAAACTGGTAAAAAATCTAAAATTTTGTTCTTATTTTTTAGAAATAGGCCATTCCACTTTAAATTTATTTATATTACTTTGGCAGTTACTCATTTTTTTTCACAATTTATACTGTGCTTATAAGCAAAAGTTTGGACTAAATATTAAAAAGATCTTGCTTTCAGAAAGACTTAAATTCGTCATACCTTGAATAGTTTTTGAGACGGAAATTCTTAGCCTTAGAAAGCCAGTCAAAGAGAATATTTTTGGTCCAATTTAGTCAAAATTACCAAACCAAACCAACCAAGCAAATAAAAATACACCATACATGCAAAGTCCATGTTACTGAGACTGGAGAACTGGCTGTAATAACTACCTCCAGAAATAAGCACAAGCGGGGAGCAGAGCTGTACTGGCACCTAGTGGAGAAGGAGGTAGAAGAGTCCTTCACCTTGGTCTCAGAGACATGTTGGGGAAAAAAACCCCACACATTTTAATTACTTTAATCTATGCTTTCTATCACACACATCTGAAAATAAGATCAATGCAAAGTATCTTGGGAAATTCATCCTAAGTATGCAACCAAATGCTATGATTTTCATTTCCTGCAAAGACAAAAAGAAAATGTGGAGAGCTTGGGGGGTAGAGAAGAACAAGACCAGCTGTGGTGAAAAATATAACATAGTAAAAACAAGGATTGTGCAATTTTCTTTTCCCTTGATATGTTCTGCCAAACCTGGTCACACTAGTCTATTCTCCGTCAAGCAAAGAATCTTTGTGAAATCAAGTGACAGGCTATTTGTTAAGTTCTGTCTGTATTTGGGATATAAATCACCAAACACGACTCACACGTAGCTCTTAACATTAAATTTGGAATTTTCAAATGTCAATATTATGTACAGAGGTATGGTGGCTTTTTTCCTGCATAGTATTTTTTAGCATCAGGGCAAATTTAAATTTGAGCCCAGCCTCCCTTATCATTTGGGATTGGGGAATGGGGTGGTTCTGGGGGACAGTTTCTACCTTTTGGAAGGAATAAGTCTCCTATTAAAGTGATCAAGCAAAGGCAAAATTACTATTACTTGCAAGAAAGAGTCATTCATCAGGCTCCCCAAGTGACTTCTATGGTCCTTTCCAACTGTGAGATTCTACGATTTCCTAAATAATTTTCTACATTGGGAAATGAACTTTAGTTCACTGTCCCTATAAGTGTTAAAAAGACTACATCTATTTTTTTTGTGCTATTCCTGGACTGATTAGTAATTTTTTTTTATGATGGAGACACAGAAGGATCAAATCATACTAAGGTCAAACCAAGACTTATCTTGTGATGTTAGGAGTCAAGTTTTCCACAACTGAATACTGAAATGGGTTACTAGAATACAAATATACTCCATTATTTACTCTAGGTCTATTTCCCACGATCAAGCAGCTGCATTGTTTTTGATTGCAGGTTTAATTTTTTTAAAAAAGATTTTGTTGGGACGCCTGGGTGGCTCAGTTGGTTAAGTGACTGCCTTGGGCTCAGGTCATGATCCTGGAGACCCGGGATCAAGCCCTGCATCAGGTTGCCTGCTCGGCAGGAAGCCTGCTTCTCCCTCTCTCACTCCCCTTGCTTGTGTTCCCTCTCTCGCTGTGTTTCTCTCTGTCAAATAAATAACATCTTTTTAAAAAAGATTTTGCTTATTTGAGAGGGATACAGATAGTGAAAGGGAACAGGAGCAGGGAGGAGAGAGAAAAGCAGGCTCCCCACAGAGCAGGGAGCCCAATGCAGGGCTCGATCCCAGGATCCTGAGATTATGACCGGAGCTGAAGCTAGATGCTTAACAACTGAGCCACCCAGGAGCCCTGCAGGTTTAATTTTTAACTACTACATGTTTATATATACATTCTTGTCTATTAATAACCCTTTTCTCATCTTTAATCATGGAGCATAATCTGTTTTCATCCTATTGTATTAATTTGATATTTTATACCTACTCATGTGCCTAATGCTTATCCTATATACTTCACTGTTGCTCAACTTTAAAAACTGGTATTATAGCTAATATAATTTGGTTTGTTTCATTTTGAATTTTAGACATCTAGAAATTTCTGTCAGAGTACATGGATGAACTCTTCCAAAGTCTCACCCTGTTGGAGGGCTGTTTCTGTCTATCGAGGTTCCTGCTTTGTTGCAAGATAACCACAAGGTCAAATGCTCCTTGTAACTTTGGTTTTGGGGAGGTTTTAGAGAACCGCTGGATAACCCAGTGACATAGTTTCCTTTGGTTCCGTGCAGCTCGCACAGTCCCTAACCTAGGACTTAGAAACAAGATTTGGACTTGTGTCCTAGACTTCCTGATTCTGCTTTCTAATTAGCAAGTATCCTTTATTTAAAAAACTGGCTAGAAAACCTCTTGGTAATAAGCTTGATGAGTTGATAGAGAAAATAAAGAGTAACAGGCTTTTATATTAAACATGAAATCATCACTACTAAATTTATAAGAGGCGAAACAAAGGGGGAAAAAAGAAACTGATAAGTCCTAGGTGACTGGCAAGAAAAGGCTTTCTTCAAAAGATATCCCAATTCCCTCTGAAACCCCAAACTCACATAAATACAACCTTTACCCTAATCCTACTCTAGTCACACCGCAGAACAACAGTGTCCATCTGTACTTTTTCAGGTAATCTTGCTGAAAACTGACCAGAGGTTTAGGATGCCATTCCCTGGGGGCCAAAAGTCAGAATCATGTCCTGAACCTCCTGGTGCACTGTGGGTTAAGGGCAAGGAAGAACCAGAGCAAAAGCTGCCATTAGTGGAAGGAGAAAACATGCGAGTAAGTAGCAGAAAAAAAAAAAAGAATCCATAGCCACAGTGCGCTCAGATAGTCATGAAACTTCAGAGGAAGGAAAACGCCTTCAGCTTGGGATGTGGATTTGGAGATGAAGGTGTGAGGAAGATTTCCCGAAGGAGGTGACTGTGCCTTAGGAGATTGTCAGGATTTGAGAAACCATGACGGGAGAAGAGAAACTGTATAGAAGAACACACTGCAGATGGACACAGGATCTCTTCTCCAGCTCAAGCTATGTAGCCTGAGGAGAATGCCATCTGTCAGAAGGGTCGCAGCTCCAAGTGGCCTCCTCCGTCACAGGCAGGAACAAGTGATGACAACTGCCCCATATAATACACAGGAAAAGCATTGCACATTTGTAAGGCATTTCTAAGCTCACAGAATTTACCCGTGGCCTCACTAGCAATGATAAATTGCACATTTTTCTCTGTGTCCCAGCCCATTCTGTCTCCCATCATTTTTCAAGTACCATGAGCATTTCTTCAGAAGCCAAACCAACAAAATATGGAACCAAAACTGAGTGCCCTCCAACCAGGTCCGCTACATGGAGCTGATTCACCCAACTTAAGTTTTTGTTGTGTGAATCAATTCTAATTTTCAAACTAAAACATATTATCCCATATCGCCATTTTTTTTCTTTTCATACTATCCCTGGAATAGCTGCTAAGAACACGCAAATCATGTTTGTTTTTCCAGAGTCATTTTTCTAGGAGACCCTTTACCAGTCAACCTTCTCAAGACAACCAAAACTAAAACCTAAAACTAAACCAAACAAAAAATCTTATTTCCTCTGACCCAGATTACTATTTTTTTTTTTTTTTGGTTCTTCAGGATTTCCTGTGAGTGTAAGCGGAGGTAGTGACTCATTTCCCCTGTAAAATGCGCCCATAATGATTTCAAAACTACTGGGTAATGAAGAACGTGAGTGACACTAGAGTTAGGAACACTGCTACAAGATGAGATAGAAATGTGAATTGGTATCATGACCCAAGTGATAGATCTCATTTTTAGCTTGTTTAACACAAATTTCAATGATATGATCCAGCAAATCCACTTCTAGGCATCTACCCAAAAGAACTGAAAGCAGGGACCAGAAGAGAAGAAGCAAGCCAAGTGTTCATTGACAGATGAAGAGATAAGCAAAATGTGCTAGATCTATACAATGGAATATTATTCAGCCTTAAAAAGGAAGGAGATTCTGATATATGCTACAACACAGATGAATCTTGAGGATATTATGCTAAATGAAAGAAGCCAGTCACAGAAGGATAAATAGGTATGATTCTATCTACATGAGGTACCCAGAGTGATCAAATTCATAGACACAGAAAGCAGAATGAAGGTTGCCAAAGTCTGAGAGGACAGGAAATGGACAGTGATTGCTCAAGGGGGACAGAGTTCCAATTTTACATGATGAAAAGAGTTTTAGGTATGGATGGTGGTGATGGTTGCATGGTACTGTGAATATACTTGATGCCCCTGAACTTCACACTTAAATGAGTAAGATGGCAGATTTCACATTCTGTGCATTTTGTTACAATAAAAAAACATATCAGATATTATTCAATAAGAAAAAAGTGGAGGGGCACCTGGGTGGCTCAGTTGGTTAAGCGACTGCCTTCAGCTCACGTCATGATCCCGGAGACCTGGGATCGAGCCCCGCATCGGGCTCCCTGCTCAGCGGGAAGCCTGCTTCTCCCTCTCTCGCTCCGCCTGCTTGCGTTCCCTCTCTAGCTGTGTTTCTCTCTATCAAATAAATTTTAAAAAAATATTTAAAAAAAGAAAAAAGTGGAAAAACCCCCAAACTTCACCAATCAAAAATCTATAAGAGGAGTTGAACATATGACTATAAGCAAGGTAGCAACATAGCCTCCACATCTGTACCTATATGATGTAAATAATATTCATGCTTCCATTAGTGCCAGATAAAGGCATCAGGTAAATTAGTGAATACCTCCAGGATGTTGTGAATATAAAAATACTATTAGATTCAGAGCAAAAAACAAGCAGAGTGATGTTATCAGTTATAAATAATAATACGTGAAATAAGTTTACAAATGGAAATTTACTTCTTTATTTTCATACTATACTAATATAATAAAAAGCTTCTTAAAACACCCAGTTAGGGCACCTGGGTAGCTCAGTGGGTTAAAGCCTCTGCCTTCAGCTCAGGTCATGATCTCAGGGTCCGGGGATCGAGGCCCGTGTCAAACTCTTTGCTCAGCAGGGAGCCTATTTCCTCTGCTCTCTCTGCCTACTTGTGATCTCTCTCTCTCTGTCAAATAAATAAATAAATAAATAAATAAATAAATAAATAAATAAATAAATAAATAAATAAAATCTTTAAAAAAAAACAACACCCAGTTAAAAGCTTTCAACAGTGTCTAGGACCTTACAAATTATAGGTTCACTCAAGAATCAAGTACTCTTGCTTCTAAATAGTATCCGTATTTACTAGCCACTAGCCAGTATCAGTGTAGGAGGAAGAAAGCGTATGTGGTTACTTTAAATGCAATTCATTAAGTTCAATTAAATGTACCATAAATAAATTCATATTTTATCAGCTATTAAAGCCAATCAATATATAACCACTAGATAAATAACAGCAATAAGAACTCCAGCAAAAGCCCAGCATCTGTGTTTTTAAATCTTTCAATGACATTAACATGAGCCCCCTAAAACTTCTATTTTATACATGCATCTGCCTGCCTGACATAATTGGCATTAATAAAAAGACCTGTGAAATACTGAATAGGTGAAAATTTTCTTCCATAAATCATTATTTCACACGTTTTGTCACAATTCTCAAATGTCTAATTAATTAAAATCCAAGTAACAGTTGGTTTTGCTCAACAACTGTCCAGCTCAGCAGCCCAATGAAAGATGGCCACCCCTGAAATCTCAATAATACCTCTAGGCTGTCAGCGTGTCGTGGCCTGAGCATGAAATCTAACTTGACAGATAATGGAAATGAGCTATTAACACAAACCAACCTACGCGTGGGCCATGTTTTAATATTTTTTATGTGTTTATCTGGCAGAATATTGTGACTTTTTTTCATTCTGTCCTGTTACAACCCCATTCTAAAAATGATTTTTCTTTTGTCATATATATTATATATTACATATAATATATATATTTTTAAACGCTGACAACTTATTTATTCCATTCAACCCTCCCCACTCCACCCCATGTGTTCCACAAACGTTTCTAAAAGTTACTTAGTCCTTTAGTCTTAGGCTGTTTCAACTCTCACCTTTTGAAACAGCCCAGAAGTGATAATGAAATGCATAAAGGAATGGGGAAGAGAATCCAACTACATTTACCTGCATAGCTCAGCTGCACACCAAGTAACAATAAACAGGCATTCTTAAGTCACAGCATTTCACTGGAAATGGGGCAGAACTTGTGTATTTTAACAACTTTTTACAACTAGGAACCACTCCAGCATTTATTTTACTTTCTCAAAGAAAACCAGAGAAGGTTCGTAATTTAAACTAAAGGGTCTTTCAGCCTTGGAGACAAAAGGCACTTCTGCTTAGCACCTGAGTACTAATGTGGGATGTGTACAGGTGAATTAAGAAGACTGGATTCAAAGATAGTCTGTCTTTGGCCTGAAACACATGACTCCTTTCCAGTCTTGCGATCATTTATTATCCAGCAAAGAAAGGCGAGGTTTTTGCTCCACAAACACAGTGGTGGTCCTCGGCTTCTGATGATTTACCGTGTCTGCTCTGAAATGCATGACACACTGTTGAAAACGGTCTCTCTCATATACAGACACACACATCTGATGATATTTAGGTCTGATTTACTCTTGTGCCACTAAAACCAGAGCGATTTAGTCACCTGCACATACTTCCCCTCTCAAATGTGACACTGAAAACACCTTTTAGGAGGTACTTTATTCTAAACGATATATATCTGAACATACAGAGCAAAAGAATCTCAGGTTTCACTGGGTTAGTAACCTGATATTCATTTTTCCTCTTAGAAGGGACTGTTTTTAAAACTTAGAGGAGTATTGCACCCAAAACACATTTTAGGCATTACTCTATTTTAAATAATATGTAGTGGAAATAAATAGTGAAAGCTTCTCGGGGAATGTTGGATTAGTAACTAGATACTTAGTTTTCCTCTAAGAAGGGGCCATCATTACTAAAAAGTATTAATATTTTATAAGAGCACAGAAAAATATATAGTATTAATGAGAAGGAGCTTTAACTCTGTTGGAAGTTTGAACACATTAGTCTAGGAATCCCAGCTGTGAGGTGTGCAAGTATGACTTCCAATCTATGTCATGCACATATTTAATTCTATACACAGCTATAAGTGCTGTCTTATGTACGGCATATCTAGGTGTGCAGAACACATACAAAGTCAAAGGCTCCAATTTTTAAAATTTGCTATCCTATTTGGCCGGGATGCCATAAGTCAGAAAATAATAATTTTTTTAAAGTTATCTGCTATATAGACTTACCTACTTTCCTCGGACTTACACAGTTGCATGAGTGCCGACACTAAATTAGAATACAAGTGGACTCAGTTAAGCTTGCCATTCTCAGGGAGGATAAGTTACAAATCCATCACAGCTAGTTTGGAATAACTGACAAACTTTACTCAAAGAAAACTATTCTGTAGTCATAAGAGAAAAAGAGGTAGGAAAAAACTAATAAAGAATCATTTCATAAAAACCTGCTTGAAGGTAATAGAAGTAAACGGACATATAGTAGAGCATAATTTAATAATCAACATTGAAAGGCAGAGTAAAGTTACTTCAAGGTATCCAATAGTGATGAAAAGCTTGCCTTTCTAATGCCATAGGTCCAAAGCTGTGCAGCCAATATGGTAGCACTAGCCCAAAGTGGCAACTGAATGCTTGAAATATGGATAGTCTGAATTGAGATGTGCTGTAGGTATAAAATAAACACCAATATTAAAAACTTGGTATTAGGGCGCCTGGGTGGCTCAGTGGGTTAAAGCCTCTGCCTTCGGCTCAGGTCATGATCTCAGGGACTGAGGCCTCCGCTCAGCAGGGAGCCTGCTTCCTCCTCTCTCTCTGCCTGCCTGTGATCTCTCTCTGAGCCAAATAAATAAATAAAATCTTTAAAAAAAACTGTTTAAAAAAACTTGGTATTAAAAAAAGACCATAAATATCTCATTAATATTAATTGGTTACATGTTGCTAAGTTAAATTTGGAATTAATTACATTAAATAAAATACATTATAATCAATTTCACTTTTTCCTTTCTACTTTTTTTAATGTGGCTACTTGAAAATTTGGCCTTACACATGTGGTTTGTATTACATATCTGTTTGACAACACTTGATCTAAAGGATAAAGTCTCAGAATGTGAAAACAGGTTGAGAACTGACAAATCATCTTGTCTAAACCCCCACATTTTATAAACAAGGAAGTCAAGGCTCAAATAGATAAAGCAATGGGTTCTGTTAAGCCCAGAATTAGTTGTATATTCTATCAGTGGCCAGTGTCCATCACTTCAACTTTCTTACCATAAGACTATCATGAAAGAGAGACAGGGACTTGTCTCAATCACCATAATCAAAAGTACTCTACTCTTAGTTTCAAGAACTTTTCTTGTCTTTTGAGATGTAAGAAATTTTGATCTTCACCAAAGTCATTTATGTAACTGTCTTCACTCTCTTGATTCTGGTGGTGGACACTGACCCCAACACATGCCTTTTACATACTGTTAATATTGTATGTATGTATTTCAAGGAAGTTTTTTTTAAAGATTTTATTTATTTATTTGTCAGAGAGAGAGAGAGAGAGAGAGAGAGTGAGTGAGCACCAGCAGGAGGAGTGGCAGGTAGAGGGAGAGGGAGAAGAAGGCTCCCCACTGAGCAAGGAGCCGGATGTGGGACTCGATCTCAGGACTCTGGGATCACGACCTGAGCCAAAGGCAGATGCTTAGTCAACTGAGCCACCCAGGCATCCCTCAAGGGAGATTTTTAAACTCATGTCAGGCAAGAAGATAAGTCAGTTAGAAAGTGAACAGCATGGAAACCAAACCAATTTAAAACAAGTTTTAGGGGTGCCTGTGTGGCTTAGTCCATAGGTATCTGACTCTTGATCTCAGGGTTATGAGTTCAAGCCCCATGTTGACTTAATAATAGAATAGAATAGAACAAAAACGAATAGAATACAATAGAACAAAAAATAGAATAGAATAGAATAAAAGAAATAAAATAAGTTTTAAACTTGTCTTTAAAGCACAGTAAAGATTAAGTTACCTTTCATATGAGCTCCAGTATTCTTTCTCAGGAATATGTCATGGCTTCCCCTTTCCCTTCTACCATCCCTCATTTGCATAATCTATGGGAACAACTTTTTTCCTTAACAAAACTTTTACTTTTTATTATTATTGTCATGATACCAAGTTACAATTTATATATTAATGCTTATTTCTAGATTCCTATGTTCTGAGAGTCTGAGTTGAGTTGAGATGTTAAATGGAAAACAGGATTAACTAGAGATCTACCCCACCAGCCTTGAGGATACTACCCTTCAGCATGGGTTGAAGCATTTTCCAAAGTGGGCAAATAGACAGTATCAGGTTTCTTTAAAAAAAAAAAAATGAGGGAAGGTTCTGTATCCAACATGTGGGAGAAAATTTCAGGTTAAATAGCTTTCTTTTCTGTAGTACATCTCAGAAACTTTACTATACTAATGGATAATCTCACTCTCCATGAAACAGATGTAGTAGGTAGGTTCTCCAAACCCATTTAAACCATGTACATTCTGTTCTCACAGAGCATTTTGAGAGACTAGTATCCCGTAGAACCACAGAACACATCCAGGAAACCTGGGACCAAGGAATCTGTCAAGATATGCCTTTATAAAATCATATATCGCCCTTCACTTCGGTGGTATTACTGAATAACATCACCTATTATTCAGTAATTTACTCAGTAAAATTTATTAGCTTGTTACAGACTGAACTGTGTCTCACAAAATTCGTATTAACGCCAAGTGTGACTCTAGTTGGAGATAGCGCTTTTAAGGAGGTAGGTAGGGTTAAATGAGGTCATGGGGTGCGGCTCTAACCTGACAGGACTGATACCCTTGTAAGAAGAGACACCAGAGATTTCTCTCTCTCCAAAGGCCACGTGAGGTCATAATGAGAAGGTAGAGCTCTATAAACAGGGAAGAGAGGTGTCACCAAAAACCAACTGTAGACTTGATCTCTGGCTTCTGGCCTCTAGAACTGAAGAAAACAAATTTCTGGGGACACCTGTGTGGCTCAGTTGGTTAACTGTCTGACTATTGGTTTTGGCTCAGGACATGAGCCCCATGTCAGGCTCTATGCTGGGTGTGGAGCCTGCTGAAAATTCTCCCTCTCCCTTGGGTCCCTTCCCCAAGCCACTTTCTCTCTCTTAAAAAAAAAAAAAAGAAAAAGAAAAGAAAAAAGAAAAAGACAAAGACAAAGAAATTTCTGTTATTTAAGCCAGTGGGTCTACGGTATTTTGTAACTGCCATGCTAGCGGCTAACACATGGATCCTGTCATATTTTCGAGGATGCAAATAGTGAACAAACAGACACAGTCCCTGGCCACTAGGAGCTTGCATTCTAGATCAGGGTAATATAGGAAATACTCCCTGCTGTTAAGGACTGATCAATTGTTTGACTTAGGAGGTCAGCAATAACTTACTCCACAACTTAAACTCCAACTTACATTCTTATGGTAGGGGAAAATCAAATTTATTTGTTTTGTAAATTCTTACTTGAAGAAATGGGCCAATTGGACCTCCTGCCTCTCTCTCAATTTTTGGAAAAACCCAGAATTCCAGGAATCAGAGCCTGAGTCCATCACCACTGTCATACAGCATGGGAAGATATTCCCCAACTAGCAGCAAGGAAAGAACATTCCACCACAACAGCTCTGTAGGAGCCCAAACACAAGGCTCCATAACCTAAACTTAAGATTCCCTCAGCTTTGGTTGCTTAAACCACACTGTGAACATTTTCTACTCCTGAACTGTCCAGAAAGAAAAAGGTGGCAATCCGAAGTCAACCCCATCTACCCACGCCCAACACAGCCAGTCTTCTCTTGGTCTCAGAGACAATGTTTCGGTGGCAAAGCTGCACACCATGATATTCCCCCTCTCCTTTCAAATTGCACAAATAGAGCAATAATTTGTTTTATCTCTTGCCATTACAAAAAAAAATGCAGCTAATTGTTGCCAAGACAGATAGCCTCTTTTTAAGCAATCAATAACTGTGTTCAGAAATAGGGTGTAAGCAATATAACTTAAAATAGAGTGAGAACACATAAAAATAACTTAGGAAATTTGAAACTGCTGACTAGTTGAATTGTTTCTACTCCTCTTTCTACAGTACTGTCCCTGAAACACTGCAACTGCCTGCATCTCAGATATCAAGCTGATTACTAATGTATACACCCTATGAATTACTTTGGCTATGTCACTAGAGCAAATAAAGGAAATAGGACTTCCCTTATCCACAAACCTGTTCATTAAACAGTTATTTATTTTGTCTGAATATTTGTGCAGGAAACTTTTTTGCAAAGAATTGGTTTGAAAAAGCATCAATGAACAATTAAAATGTAGTAATATTAAAATGATTCAATTGCTATTAAAATGATACAGTCTATAGGGTGCTGGGCGCTCATTGGTTGAGTTTCCAACTCTTGGTTTCAGTTCAGTCCATGATCTCAGGGCCATGAAGTAAGGCTCAGTGCTCAGCGAGAGTCTGTTCCAGATTCTCTCTCACCCTCTTCATCTCTTCATCCTCACACCCTGCATGCACTCTCTCTCTCACACAAAATAAAAGAAAAAGAAAAGATGATATGGTCTAGATCTGGTTATACCTTCTTGAAAAGATTACTTACCTTCTCAAGGCCTCAATTTCCTCAAACTCAAAATGAGAGGAAAAGTTTATTCTCTAAGATATCACAAAAAGCCATGACTGAATGAAAAACTATTTCTTGAAACTTAAATTAACTGTAAAGCTACCTTTAAATTCCCATTCCCTCTTAACAATATTTTGTAATTCTAAATTTTAGGCAAAGCATGGTACACTAAGAAAATAGGTTAGTTCTACTTAAAATTTAGCCATTGCAAAACTATCCAGTTGATCTATGGGTTTTATCTGAAATAAGAAAAAGCAAAACAATGCCAACTGTGTGCTGCTAATTCCTGTCCGGAAATAGAGACAAGGCCTGTCTCTTGGAAGGAATGAGTCTGAGATTTATACAAATAAACTGTGGGTATCCTTGCATAAAAAGTTAAATATTTTTTTAATATTACTCTACATGCTCACATTGTTTTAAAATACTCCATCCTGTGATTGTGTTAAAATGGGCATTTTGCTACTAATGCAGAGTAAAATTATCCCATTCACAATATACTTATTGCTCTTAATTCTAGTCTGTATTGGACATACTGAGGACACATTGGCAGTGGGGCAATGGGGTCTAGCCTTTATGTCTGGATATTCACTGCCTGTGTAACTATAGTCTTGGATGTGAGACCTATAATCAACTGCTTACATCTCCAGAATTCCACCGTGGGTACAGATCATGGTGAGGAAAACTCTTGGCTTTTCAGATGAGTGGTAGATGTTAGGAAACCTCCTTAGGCCAACATTTTTTTTTTTTTATCAATGAGGCAGATGAATTTGGAGTTTTTTTATGATTATGATAGCAGAAACAAATCCACTTATTGCAGAAATACACCTTGAGGCAGGAATCAGTTCATGCTGCAAAATTTTCTGTTCTTGATATTGAACCAGGATCAATTTTGTGGTAAAGCACCACATGTTGACAAAGAAGATGAGTAAAGGAATGACTGCCAAAAAAGTCTGTTCAATGCTGACTTTGTGAGGGTAATTTCTAGTCTTTAAGTCTATAATTAGATTCTCAGATTGTCTTACTTCTTGGGGAGGCGGGGAAGCTGCCTGGATTTCGTAGTTTCTAACTGTTGCCAGAATCTGGAAAACATGGAAACCAAAGCAAATGCCCAGCCCAAATATTGTCCACACAGTTTCTAAACTACCAGATTTCACAGATGAGTAAATTTTTTGAATCCTGAAGATTAAGAGGGGTACCTGGATGGTTCAGTCAGTTGGGCGTCCTACTCTTGATTTTGGCTCAGTCATGATCCCAGGGTCATGAGATCAAGCCCTGCATGGGGCTTCATGCTCACCAAGGAGTCTGCTTGAAATTCTTTCCCTCCCTCTGTCTCCCACTCTGTGCCTCTCCACTCCAGCTCGTACATGCACACTCTCTCCCAAATAAATAAATAAACAAACAAATAAATAAAATCTTTTAAAAAAATCTCGAAGATTGACTTTTTAATTAAACTTTTTATTGCCAAATAAGAAAGTTCATTTATGTGTATCCCAGTAGACAAGAATAAGAATTACCTTACTCATCTCCTGAGTCCTATCATAATAAATTCTGGATACCTTTTTATGAATGAGTGAAAGGATAAATGGCAGAATAAATCAGTGAAGGAATAAACAAATAAATGAATGAAATCCAGGCATTCCAAACACACATACTCAATTCCATGTGTTAGCCTGTTTTTCTCTACTGTGGAGATGGCTTAGGGAGCCTGATACTTCCTACAAACACAGTAGATGGCTGAGAGATCAATTTCAATCTTCCATTGTACATATCTAGCATACTTTTACATGAAAAAATAGAATCAGTTTGGGGCTTCTGATATGGGTCTTTGAGTTATCCAGATTTCATCACATAAGACTGCATTCTAGAATCCACAAAACACTTCACTGATTCCATACAGTGTAGGCAGGGCAGCCTTCAGTGGCTTCATTTTTATCCATGCTTTAGGCAGCCTTAATGCAAGTACAATGAATATGGAGTACACGTGGACCAATAAGAGAACCACAATGAAATGAAATGAGAAAGAACAACTGTCTTCTTCTTTTCAGTCCTTGTCAGGACAGCTACTGAAGCAGGAAACAGAGTATCAATTGGGGGAGCCTATTATTTTATGTTCCTAAAGATTCCTGTATTTAGATGTTTCTGTGCCTATCATTTCTATGGACACATTGCTTAAAAGTTAGAATTCTTTCTTAATTTTACTCTTACATTATCAAATGCTAATATTCACTAAATAAATGGCAGAATTTTCATCCTAAATAATCAGAAGTGACATCAGGCTTAGAAACTGTAGACTAAAGAAATTTGGACTTAGGAAGTCCTACCATTTCCTAGATATTTGAAGTTCAAACTGACAATTCTTTGGAAATTCTATGCTATAATAATTAAGGGTAGAAACAAAATAAAACAAGAAACAGATTCCTCAGCATCATAACAATAAATCTCAAAAAGACAAATTCCAAAAATACAACACAAATGAATCCCATTTTTATCCAGTTTACAAGTGCAAGACCTTGGGCAAAAAGACTACACCTTCCATAGTTTGGACTCAGTCTCCAAGTTGTCATTTTTCAGGTATGAAGAATAGGATATTAAAAAAAAATACTTCTCTCAAATGACAGTATTTACAGAATGTTTAGATCTGGTCACTCATCTATCACCAACTGGGGCTACCCAGTATTCTCCAAATCCTTCAGCGGTATTGTGGAATTTGATTTTTATCATTTTGCTATTCTTTCTCTGCCTCTACCTATTTGGTTTTGAAGTATCAATTTACCGTATTATGGTGATGTCTAAATACTGATTTTGGTTGTCAGGGGTTGAATGTCAGAAAATATTTAGTTAATGATAGTAAGACATACCATAAGCTATTTCTAATCAGTAATGTGCTTCAACTTCAAGATTTTTTTAAAAATTATTTTATTTGTTTATTTGACAGAGAGAAACACAGCTAGAGAGGGAACACAAGCAGGGGGAGTGAAAGAGGGAGAAGGAGGTTACCTGTGGAGCAGGGAGCCTGATGCAGGGTTCCATCCCAGGACTCTGGGATCACGACCTGAGCTGAAGGTAGACGCGTAACGACTGAGTGACCGAGGTGCCCCTTAAGATGTTTCTTAACCACCTTTCAAACTTCATATAAATACGGCAGGGTACCTTTGGGCTACTTTGTATAAATAGCAGCTGGGATTAAATAATAAAGATTATATTAATATCTCTATTTTGTAACCCATAAGATTCATACTGCTCATAACATGAATATGGTGTAAAAAACTGATAAAATTGAGTCAAAAACCTTAAAGCCTATGTAAAGTTGGAAATATGGAATGCAAAAGAAGAGTCAAAATAGAACATAATAGGAAATGTGAATCCTTGCCTAATGAAATTCAATAGATGACAAATCTAACAGAGAAAAAACTTTTAGATAATTTTCCTTATTTTGTATTGCAAACAAATAATTAAATGTTAGTGTTCTTTACTAGGAGGAACAAATTTTGGCACCAAGTTTTTTGGCATAAACATTTTCTCAGCCCAAGACCATATAATTCAAATATTTAATTCCATATTGACTGTGAATAGAGGGTATAAAATCTTTCACTTTGGAAATTATCATGGTAGAGAAATTCATTAAGAAATATTTATTTATGGGGCGCCTGGGTGGCTCAGTTGGTTAAGCAACTGCCTTCGGCTCAGGTCATGATCCCGGAGACCCGGGATCGAGTCCCACATCGGGCTCCCTGCTCGGCGGGAAGCCTGCTTCTCCCTCTCTCACTGCCCCTGCTTGTGTTCCCTCTCTGGCTGTGTTTCTCTCTATCAAATAAATATAATCTTTAAAAAAATACATATTTATTTACCATTTAAGCATTTTAACCACTCTTATTAAGAATGAAAAATTGTTAGATAATTAATACATACTTAAGTGTCTCCTATGTACCAAACACTGTGAAGAGAGAAAACAGATTGTGTATTGCTCGATTTTCCAACTGCCTACTGAACATCTCCACTTGGGGTAATTCGTTAAATAATATTCCAACTTTATTCAGCATCTACACTTTGTTAAAAATTAGGGATTCAAAGATGTATACAAAATTATTCTTGAACCAGATTATCATACTGGTGTCCAGAACAGAATCTGTCATTCCATCCCTCTTAAACCTGCTCCCATTTTTAACTGACTATCCCAGTCACAGAGTAGAAACCTAAAGGTAGATCTTGATGCATCATCCCCAATAAAAAATGTCACTGATCCTCTGATTTGACCTATGTCTCATGTTTCTATTCACTGGCCTCCTCTTTCTTCATGTTCTTTTATAGGAATTCTCCCCTTTCTCATCAAGGCTTCCCAATTGCACCATTGGTCTCTTTATCCTCCACCCCAACCTAGAGAGCTCTTCCTTAGCACAGTTCTGATCAAGTCTGTTTCACATGCTACAGACTTTAAGTTCTCCCTTTACAACTAGGGAAGAAGGCCTCAATTCTTTAGCTAGGCGTCTCAAGGCCCTTGTTGCTCTGGCCCCAACTTATGTTTCCATTATTTTCTGATCCCTTCACTTCTCCCTTTCTTCCCTTCTTCTGCCTTCCTTCATTTTCCTTATGCCTGCAATGGCTTTCTTCTACTTCATCGTATTCTCTGGAGGTATAAAGTCTAGGCATCCTTTAAGAATAGCCTCAAATACTGACATTTCCAGGAAGTTTTTAAAGAGCCCTCAGGCAACAACTAATGACCTTTCTGCATCTGCCCCTCCCAACACTATCAGTAACTTCCCAAGGATATGGATCACACTCCACCTTATACTTGTGGCATTTTTGCACCTGTTTTATCTATAGTACTACTTTTTAAGCCATTTGAAAGTTCCTTATCTGATGCATCTCTGTCTCTTCCTCAAAACTTGGCACACTGTAGGCATTCCAAAAACACTGAATGAATATGAATAAAAATGAAAGAATGAACAAATGGGCAAACAAAAAGTGACTAAAGATGGACATGGTAAAATTAACTGGTAAGTTAAGGTGTAACCATTAAGAAAGAAGTCCGTATAGCACTGCTTGAGAGGTTATAAGAACTAGGTAAAATGGCTGACATTATGAGAGAAAGAACTTATGCTAAGTACTTGGAAAATTTTCCCAAAGGGATTACATTTGTATTGTGATAATTTCCTATTTAGTGATGAAAGGAGATTAACACTCAGACTGATACTACAAGTTCTTCTTATTTTTTACTGTAACTCTGTTTTCTACATACTGGAAAGGGCACTGTGGGGACAAGTCTATGCTGTCATTGAGATGGCCTGGCTGACTTGTCAGTCGCTTACATTTCTGGATTTTGTGATTTTTATCTGTAGGCACTCTCTGTAGCAACTCACCATTAATCATGGGAACTTTAAGTGTAGACACATCAGAGATGACAAACCAAGATTAAAGATGTATGATAAATGTGGTTAAAAAAAAAAAAACCTCTTCTGCTTAATTTTTTATATTTACCCATCAAAAATTGCACCTCTGGTAATGAATACTTAGGCTTAAGATTCTTTTTTTTTTCTTTAAAGAGAGTAATCCATCTTGTGGAGTGATATCTGTGAAACAACTTAAGAACTGTTGCCTGTAAGGGGGTGGGACATAGAAAACAGTTTACACACACACACACACACACACACACACACACACACAAAAGTAGAGACTGTTCAAATCCCATCTCATTTCTACCCTTTGGTGCTGGTCAATAAACTTGGTACCAGATATAAACAAAACATTCCATTCAACATTATGTCAACCTTCAGCGAAAAGGTCATCCATCACTGTACATTAATGATCTGAGCACCTGTAAAATCTGATGTACGCTCTTTCAGGCCATTTTTTTTCAACGTTGTGTCTGTCAGAGATACCCCCCACCATATATATATTATTTATGCTGGGAGTAGCTTTCTAAATGTCACCCAAATGAATTAGTATCACGCTGAGCCTTGGAGTTAAGAGAGTCACCATGTGCATTTATGTGTTTTCTCTCCCTGAATACTGACACATTTATATCCTTTCCCCGTCTGCTCTGGCTTTGGCAGGGATGCAGAGTACAAGCAGTTTATTTTACTAGGACATGGTGACAAAATAGAACTTTATTTATGTGAAGCTGGTTAAAAATGCCCTGGCCCAAAAATATGACACCAGTTAAAGAAATCTAATAAAACCTCTTGTAGAAATGGTGTAAAGTATAGAGTTTTATTTGGAACTTAATGAGGTTAGTAATGCATACTGTACCTTACTGTGTCTACCAAATAACATTAGGCTAATGTTGCCAAATGCTTTTTTTTCAAAGCAACCCAATCTCTGTTAATTTAGTCACCCACTTTAAACTCCTGAGTATTCCCTCATTCTCTCATTCATTCATTCATTCATTTGCTCTTTTAACAAATAGACTAATTATCCCATATCTACATCACATGGCTGGAGAGGAATTATGTTAGTTTTTAGATATATGGAACCTCAAAATATTTTTTAAAGATTTTATTTATTTATTTGACAGAGACAGAGAGATCACAAGTAGGCAGAGGCAGGCAGAGAGAGAGGAGGAAACAGGCTCCCTACTGAGCAGAGAGCCTGACATGGGCCTTGATCCCAGGACCCTGAGATCATGACCTGAGCTGAAGGCAGCAGCTTTAACCCACTGAGCCACCCAGGCACCTGGAACCTCAAATTATTTTTTTTAATATATATATATATATGTTCCAATATTCATTGTATGCCCCACACCCAGTGCTCCATGCAATACATGCCCTCAGTACCATATCTTCTTTATCCATTCGTCTGTTGAAGGGCATCTTGGCTCTTTCCACAATTTGGCAATTGTGGCCATTGAAAAATCCAGGATACATCAACTCTCATTACACCTTAAAGAACTGGAAAATCAACGACAAATTAAACCAACCCCACACACAAGACAGGAAATAATTAAGATTAGAGCAGAGATCAATGAATTAGAAACTAGAGATACAGTAGAATACATCAACGAAGCTAGAAGCTGGTTCTTTGAAAGAATTAATAAGATCGATAAACCATTGGCCAAACTAATCCAAAAGAAAAGGGAGAAGACCCAAATTAATAAAATTATGAATGAAAGGGGAGAGATCATGACTAACACCAAGGAAATAGAAACAATCATCAGGAATTACTATCAACAGTTATATGCCAATAAGTTTAACAACCTAGAAGATTTGGATGCATTCCTGGAAATTATAAACTTTCAAGACTGAAACAGGAAGAAATAGACAATCTGAATAGACCAATATCTAGTAATGTGATTGAAGCAGTGATCAAAAACCTCCCAAAAAACAAGAGCCGAGAACATGACGGATTCCCTGGGCAATTCTACCAAACATTCAAAGAAGAAATAACACCTATTCTCCTGAAGCTGTTTCAGAAAATAGAAACAGAAGGAAAACCTCCATACTCTTTCTATGAAGCCAGCATTACTCTAAACCTCAAACCAGACAAAGACCCCATCAAAAAGGAGAACTTCAGACCATTATCTCTGATGAATATGGATGCCACGATTCTTAACAAGATCCTTACTAACAGGATCAAATAATATATTAAAAAGATTATCCACCATGACCAGGTGGGATTTATCCCAGGGATTCAAGGGTGGTTCAACACTCGCAAATCAATCAACATGACAGAACAAATCAATAAGAGAAGAGAGAAGAACCACATGGTACTCTCAATTGATGCAGAAAGAGCATTTGACAAAATACAACATCCGTTCCTGATTAAAACTCTTCAAAGTATAGGGATAGAGGGAACATTCCTCAACTTCATAAAATCTATCTATGAAAAACCCACAGCGAACATCATTCTCAATGGGGAAAGCTGACAACCTTCCCTGAGATTAAGAACAAGACAAAGATGCCCACTCTCCCCACGACTTTCAACATAGTGTTAGCAGTCCTAGCAACAGCAATCAGACAACAGAAAGAAATAAAAGGTATTCAAATTGGCAAAGAAGAAGTCAAACTCTCTCTCTTTGCAGATGACATGATCCTCTACGTGGAAAACCCAAAAGACTCTACCCCCAAACTACTAGAACTCATACAACAATTTGGTAATGTGGCAGGATACAAAATCAATGCACAGAAATCAGTTGCATTCTTATACTAACAATGAAAATATAGAAAGGGAAATCAGAGAATCGATGCTATTTACTATAGCACCAAAAACCATAGGATACCTAGGAATAGACCTAACCAAGGAAGTTAAAAATCTGTACTCGAGGAACTCAGAACACTCATGAAAGAAATTGAAGAAGACACAAAAAGATGGAAGAGCATTCCATGCTCATGGATTAGAAGAATAAACATTGTTAAAACGTCTATACTACCCAGAGCAATCTATACTTTCAATGCCATTCCGATCAAAGTTCCACCAACATTTTTCAAAGCGTTGGAACAAAGAGTCCTAAAATTTATATGGAACCAAAAAAGACCCCGAATTGCTAAGGAATTGTTGAAGAAGAAAAACAAAGCTGGGGGCATCACGTTACCTGATTTCAGGCTTCATTACAAAGCTGTGATCACCAATACAGCATGGTACTGGCACAAAAACAGACAAATAGACCAATGGAACGGAGTAGAGAGTCCAGATATGGACCCACAAATCTATGGACAAATCATCTTTGACAAAGCAGGAAAAAATATCCAGTGGAAAAAAGACAGTCTCTTCAATAAGTGGTGCTGGGAAAATTGGACAGCTACATATAGAAGAATGAAACTAGACCATTCTCTTACACCACACACAAAGACAAACTGGAAATGGATTAAAGACCTCAACGTGAGGCAGGAATCCAGCAGGAGAACATAGGCACACAGAACATTGGCCACAGCAACTTCTTTCAAGACATGTCTCCAAAGACAAAGGAAACAAAAGCAAAAATGAACTTTTGGGACTTCATCAAAATAAAAAGCTTCTTCACAGCAAAGGAAACAGTCATCAAAATATTTTTATCAATATTTATGAGTTCCCCTAAAAATCTCTGATGCATACAAACAGAAATGAAGAGTTTTTCATCCAATTTTGCATTGTTTTTCAAAGACACCACAGTTAAAGGCTGAATATATATTTACGTGATGCCATCTGCTGCTCAAAACATTTCTGACCCTTGCTTTTGAAATGTATACCAGAGAGCCTCTGTAGGTCACAAAAGTCTTTATCTCATTACTTTAGAGACAAAGGACACTTTTCTATGGTCATCATTCCCCTCCTCTTCCTTTCTCATCTTACTTCTTGCTTCCCTCTTCCCCCAGGGCCCCCTACTGTTAGCAAAGATCCAGAGACTCAAAGAAGGGGCATTATAAGCCTGAAGAAGCCCTAGGGAGGAGAGCATTCACCAGGTGCCTACAGGACATGGCTGGGTTACGTGGTAGCAAAGAACAAAGGAAGAATGTCTTCAGAAATTAAGGCTCATTTTCTACTAAGCCATTAGGCATTTATTATTTACATAAACAACTACTGAGAATCATTCAAGTAGGCTGCTTCCTGGTGTGTTTTGCCCAGATAGCCAAACTGTTAGAACATCTCCGTCACCTCACACTGCCTAACTGCCACATGGCACCAACAAGCACCCATGCCCCGCTCTCTAGGACAGACAATATTCCCTCAGAACCACAGACAATGACTGCTCCAGCAACATTCAATTTTATATTTTGTCTCATACTGCGCACATTTACTTCACATGATGAACAGAAAAGGGAGTATGAACAGTTTCAACCTGAAAAGCCATTTAAGAAAGTGTTCTTGTAGGAATTTTCAAAGATTAAACTCCTGTGAAGTCTTCCTCCAGATTTTTGGGGTTTTTTTGTTTTTGTTTTTGTTTTTTATGGTCCTTTATGCAACGAATACGAAGCACTAGTCCAGAGGCAAGCTTCCTGCCATCACAGAGATATTAAGAGTTATTAACTGTATCTTATGGAAACTAGCCTTGTCACTGGGTATTGACGCTTTACCCAGATACGGGAGACTGGCGATCTCCTCCCACCTAACACTGTCAAGCTCACATGCACGTGTGCAGACACATACATACACATGCAACGGATCCAGAAGGAGGAGGACAGAGTGAGGCCACCTGGTTTGCAAGAGTTTCTGAAGCTACCATGCAGAGGAATCAGAACAGAATGGACAGAGCCAAACCATGGGAAAGAAGCCCCTAGAGACGAGAGTATGCTCCAAAAGATCTTTTGCAACCTGCTTCTTATTAGACTGATACATTTTTCCAGGCCTGTTTGTTTAAACTGTCTTGCTAACCTGTGCATATTGACCCCACAAACACTTGGCCTTTTAGTTGCTCAGTAAATAAATGATTCAACCAAACACAAACATGGAGGGAGGGAAATACTAGCACGAGCTTGCTCCTGGTGGTTGCTCTATCAACTGACAATGGCTTATGAGGGAGCCTGAGCATGTGCCATGAATTCAAGGTTCCGTTTTGCTTTCGGTGGGTATTGCTGCCACAAAAAACATCCCCCACTTTTTGGGCAGCCGAACAATTCTTCCTCTTCCAACTGCGCCCCACTCTTCTCCCTTCCTTCCCTTCACCAGAAACTTATGATGGAGTGAAGGCCAGTAGAGTTGACTGGCTTGATCGCCAGGGTCCAAGCCCTTTGTATTAGATCCTACTCCCTCAAATCAGGATATCCTCCTCTCCTCTCTTTATAAAAACAAACCTCAAGAACTGTCTTTAAATATTCTATAATCCCCCACTGACTGCAAGTGGAGGAGTGATGCTTCACCTGCTTTTATAACCTGAGAAATGAGGTCTCTAAACCTGGGCGTGCCCAGTCTTTGCCTGTGTTTCCCAAGGCCCAAGGGCCTGGTAAAGCAAACTCTCCAGCTGAAGAGATGGAAAATAAAAGGAATATGACCCCAAATGACCTGAAAGACCTATAGGAAAAAAAAGGAAAGAAGGGCAACCCATTTTTTTTTGCTCATTTTCATCTTTAGATCTTTGTTTGAATTTCCTGAATCTAGGTTCCACAATTTAGACCACAATTCCTCAGTGAAGTGTCAATGGACAGACCAATACATGATGGATGTTCTAGTACCTAATTAGTAATAACATAATCAGTGACCCAAAAGCCATATGAATGTCTACCTTCTCCTAGAATAGCATGACAGAAGAAAAGGCACATTGGAGAAAAGATCATTGGACTCAGAGCCAGAAGAAATGGGCTGGAATCCTTCCACCATCTGCTGATCATAAAATGTCTAGCAGATCACTCACCTCCTCTGGCCCCTAGGTTTCCTATCTATCTAACTGGGACAAGAATATTCTCCCTGCTTCCCTGCAGGACCATCTAAGCATCATATGAGATGAGGTGTGTGAAGCCCACAAAAAGCCTAAAGCAAACAGGTCCATAGGTGTGCCTTTTTTTGTTTTGATTTTCTTTTGTTTTTAAAGACTGACTGACTGATTTGACAGAGAGAAAGCATGAACCCAAGTAGGGTCGGGGGCAAAGGGGGAGGGAGGGTGTCCCAAGCAGGCTCTGCACTGAACATGGAGCCCCATGTGAGGCTTGATCTCATGACTGGGAGATCATGACTTGAGCTGAGACCAAGAGTTGGACACTTAACCAACTGAGCGCCACCAAGGTACCCCTGTTTTTATTTTTTTTATTTAGAATAAAAAATTGGAAACTAATCATTTAGTCCAAAGTATAGTTAGGTGTTTATATGACCATAATCTATTTTCATTGGCCAATTTATGTCATTCCCATTTTTAGACTTTTGAATCCAATTCTTATGTAATTACACCTTACAAATTTTAGTAATTCGACCTTTTAACCACACACAGACATGTGTTTGTGACTGAGAAAGCTCTCTGGGATATCTAGTCTAACAATGGAGAACAAACCAGGATTGATAAAATTTGCCTTCATAAAACAGAATTAGACTTTTATGTCTGGGGAGTGGAGAGAAAAGAGGAGGAAAAGTTGAGATAGTGCTAGGTAAATTCCTATGTTTTTCAAAGCATCATAATAATTATTTCTATATCTCAAGAGTGACTTTTGGGGGGATGTAAATTTCCTATCTTATCATACAGACTCTGGGTTGATGCCATTCTCTTTTCTTTTGTACTCGATTGTCATTCCCCCAATCTGCACCTCAGACCTTTCCATTCCTCCCTTCCCTGACCCACTCTCCTTTCTGAGGGCCTCACCATTATTCTCTGGTTTCTCTCCTGACCTTTACCATTATAGCAATCCCTCTAGAGTGAGAAATGTAAAGCCAGGGGCTGTAGTTATATGTACAACCCCGCTCAGCAGCACCAACACAGTAATGGCCAAAATAAGCAAGAAAGTCCGTGGGAACACCTATCTAAATAGCAGTGGGGCTTCTATTCTCCAGGCCACCTGAGCCCAGAGCCCCGCTCATTACATGGAACCCCTGCTTTTTGCCAGTAATCAGAAGAAAGGAAGGTTCACACAGTCTAGAACACAACTAATTGCTCATGTGGACTTCTGACATCAGTAACTCTGTCATCACGGTACTAGTTTTTAAACTCATCACAATCTGTTAAGGTGAGGAGGTTTAAGACGATGGTTCTTAAACTTTCATGTAAGAATTACCTGCATGAGCTTGTAAAAACCTACTGCCAGAGGACCTGATCCTGAGGATCTGGGATAAAAGCTGGGCATGTATAGATTTAGCAAGCCTTCTGTTTCTGATAAGAGAAGTCCAAGGGCCACACGTTGGGAAACACTGCTCTGAGGCTTTGCTGAGAAAGTGGCTGCTACTATAGAAGGGCTGGGAGATCTTCTAAGATGGGACAGTTCTAAGAGAGTCACTTTGGCTTTCCTGCCATCCAAGCTCCACTGCTGGGGGGAGGAGATGAGAGACAGCTTACCAGCTGACCCCAAGGCCACAGTCTATGGAGGGGAGGACCAGGGTGATGAAACAGTGCCTTCCAAATGCCCTTTGTGCATGAATGTTGTGTCAGAAGGGGACAGGCACAACACCTCTCTACAGCTGAAGAGATGAGTATCTCCTGAACTCCTCGAATCGACCAGATGCCAAAGCAGTGGTGAGAGCTATTTCCAGAACAGACTTGTTCCCTCCTTCCCAGATGTCTCACAACGTAATTTCCCATAGAAACAATAATGGAAAGAGAATTAGAGCCTTAGGCCCTCATACAAATGATGCCATCACTTAGAAGTATTTCAGCTCTTGGGGTGCCTGGGTAGCTCAGTCGGTTAAGCGTCTGCTTCTTGATTTCAGCTCAGGTCATGACCTCAGAGTGGTAAGACCAAGCCCCACATCAGGCTCCATACTCAGCGGGGAGTCTCTTTGAGATTCTCCCTCCTCTGCACCACCCCCCGCTCACACATGCTCTCTTTCTCTTCAAAATAAATAAATCTTTATTTAAAGATTTTATTTATTTATTTGACAGGAGAGAGAGAGGGAAAGAGCACAAGCAGGGGGAGTAGCAGAGGGACAGGGAGAAACAAACTCCCTGCTGAGCAGGGAACCAGATGTGGGGCTCAATCCCAGGACCCTGGGACCATGACCTAAGCCAAAGGCAGACACTTAACCAACTGAGCCAACCAGGTGCCCTCCAGAAGAGAAGTATTTCAACTCCAACTCCACAGTCCCAGTCTGAGATCTCTTCATCTTTTGTCTGGACAATTGCCTCCACTCTCTGCTACTACTTATCCTTTCTCTAGCCTGTTAACAAAGTTAAATTGCTCACATATAAATTGTTTATTAGTGTCAATATCCTTATTTCTGTCTACTTGACTCCATACTATGCTTTAGCATAATATTTTTAAAACATAATCAAATAGCATCACATTTAAATCAGTAACTGAACTATCTGGATAATAACCAAAAAAGTAGTAATAGTATATGTTTTATCCAGAAAGGAATGTAGAAATTATTCCCCATTTTATGAAACATAACAGTATGATATGTACCCATCCCACTATCTTGCTTCTAAGGATAATAGTCTTTTAGGAGTCAGACATACCAAACACAAATTTGCTTTTATTTAACAATTTATCATGTTACTGCTTTTCTTGATTCTAGAATTTTGGGTGGAGGTAGTAGATATGTTGTTTTGACTGAGCCAGAAATTTTCTTTTTGGTAGTGGGGCAGAACTATTAATACGAATAGCAGTAATTTAAGTTTTTGGCAGAAAAACTATTGTGAGATCTGCGTTGTCAGCCTTCAAGTTTTTATTTTATTATTCCTTACTTTTTAAAAGTTATTTAAGAGGTTGAAAGAAAGTCAAAATGTTCCAGCAATATTTTCCACTTTCCTTTGGTTACAAAACAGGCCCCTTTTCCATCAAAGGTTAGTACATATTCCCTCATAGTATATTAAAGTCGTTAAAGAAACTGTAAGTGAAAAATCCATTAAGCTTATTCTATTTTAAAAATTCTCCCCCTTTTCCTGCTTTATTCCCCAAAGTCATGAAAATGCCGCTCAGATCATGTGAACAGAGGATATAAAATGGTCCTCCCCAGATGATGGTGATTATTTTTTTTTTCTTTCAGATTTTATTTATTTATTTGGCAGAGAGAAACACAGCTAGAGAGGGAACACAAGCAGGGGGAGAGAGAGAGGGAGAAGCAGGCTTCCCGCCCAGCAGGGAGCCTGATGTGGGGCTCCATCCTGGGACTCTGGGACATTACTTGAGCCGAAGGCAGATGCTTAACGACTGAGCCACCCAGGTGCCCTGATGATGGTGATTCTAAACAGCATGCTAGTGAAGAAAGTATTTATGACTGAGAGAGTAATGGGAAAATTTACATTTTAAAATAATAGAATACTCATGCAGGGACCGTAATTCATGCAGGGATCATTTTCCTTCAGCACAGACAGAAGATCATGCATGGGGTTGTGATAAAAATAGACAGCTGAAGCATCGTGTGTGATCATGCAGCCCACTCTACCTGAATTCTGCATCCTCTTGGTAGAAAGCATGCTTTGACTCTTTGTTAATAGAAAATGAGGTTGCCACAACCTTTAACCTGACTGCAAAATGATCTGCCCAAGGTTCATGCAGAGACATGCATCTACCCTCATTGCAAGCCAAGCCAGGCTGGTTCCAACCTCACCAATCTGCTCAGAGGGTGCCAGGAGCCCCCGGTGATTCCTTGTTGCGTGGTGCAACCCACAAGGACCACAGATGGAACATCACTGTATTCTGTCTGTGAAGGGAGTAGCTAACTGACATGGAGGGACACTCAAGAGGCTCCGTGAATAATGGCTTCTCTTGTTTCGTGGCTCCGCTGCCTTCAAAATGCTACAATATTCTTTTCCATCTCTCCCTTGAAGACTCTTTTTGAAATTGCACTTTTGCTATTTAGGGAAATGCTACTAGTGCTTTCATTTCTCAAGTCTTCTTACGCACATATACAATTCCCTAGTCTAAATCCATGAAAAAACCAAAATGGGTAAATATATTTGTAAACGAATATCGTTTTACTGCTTTCTCATAAATACTAATTATCATGGACCCAAACCCAACACCAATGAAATGTTTCTAAGTATATGCATCCTAATTTGTGAATCAATAGTTTGTCTCTAATCAGCATATTGGGTATAAGCCAAGGCAGATGAAATGCTTGGCAACCTTTCCATGGAGCAAGTCCTCTGTATTACTTCATTTGTTCAGCAAACCCTTTCTGTATGTAGTCTACAAAGTGGATCCCTCATGTACGGTCACAAATTCCTAATTTAATGGGGTCCACATGACCATTCTCTGGGTGAGAGCCATCGCAGAATTCCTCTTTCAAGTGTTAATCTTGAGGGCGGAACAGTCAAGCCCTGGAATCAGGAGCGGCTTTGTAGCCACATGAGAGACTTGGTTTTGCAGCCTTTGAACAAGTTACTTATATCCATGGGAAGCAGTTTCCTCAGTTGTAAAACAGGAAGAATAATCCTGGGAATAACACACTAATGTGAGTTAAGCTCTTCAAGATCCTCTCGTGAGAGGTGCAGTAAAAGGACAAAGTAATATTATTACTACCTTGTCAACACTCAAACAATACGCTTAGGTATTAAGAAAAACTGAATATAAATAAAAGTACGATCAGGGCCTGCAGTATAATCACATAAGCCCACTCAGGATGATCACCCACAACTTTAATTTAATCATACATTTCAAGGTAGACATTCGACATGAGCATGGTCTTCAGCTTTTTGATATCAGAATCACAAACTTGCTTGTGATGGGGAGAGTAATGATTTCTTATATCTGTCTCATCAGTTTAGTTCTTATTTGTCTTAGTAGTTTGGTTGGTTTTTTTCTGTCCACATGGATGTTTCCATAATTTGAGAAAAGGCTTTTTTTTAAAGTTTCTTAAAGGAATGAGTGATCCTGGCTGGGCTATGGCTTTGTCTTCCAATTATCTACTCCACGTTCAATTTTTAATGTTTGTGATTACTTTTGAAGGATATGGATGGATACTAGCAGGTGTACTAATTTGCTTCTTTTTGCAAATATTTGTTAGCTTTGCTTCCCTTTTGGAATGCCCAGAATTGATCACACTGAAGGTAAACTGTAAATGCTCCCTTTTGGTCCTGCCCTATGGTATAGAATTACGTTTTAATCAAAGGACATCTTATTTCATATAATCACCACAACTTCCTTTAAAAACATAATAAATTCACAATTCCACAGTTATTGTCCATCTTTTCCACTCCACTAAATTTAAAAACTTAAGCTACATTCTTTTTTTATTTTTTTAAGATTTTATTTATTTATTTGACAGAGAGAGAGAGAGATCACAGGTAGGCAGAGAGGCAGGCAGAGAGAGAGGAGGAAGCAGGTTCCCTGCTAAGCAGAGAGCCAGATACGGGCCTCAATCCCAGGACCCTGAGATCATGACCTGAGCCGAAGGCAGAGGCTTTAACCCACTGAGCCACCCAGGCACCCTACATTCTTTTTCAAAATAAATTTCCTCTCAGCCAGATCAGTGTATCTTCATTATGATTTTTGATAGTTTATAATTCAGATTTTTATTATTTTTAAGGATTGTCAATAGTTAAATTTTTCAATTTTTAACAAAAGACAAAAAACACATGGTATTTATAGAGTATCTTATAATCTCTACATTCCAGTGTTTAAATAACCTCATTTTGGTTTTGGTGTCTAAATACACACAGACTAAATATAGACATACTTTCCAAATAAGAACTAGAGCATTCCTATTTATCCTTATCAGAAATAAAAGTAGAATATTTTGGATCAAGTCCAATATTTCTTGGAGTGCGCTAGACCAAAAATAGTTTCCTTTTGGGTTTTTTCCCTACTGTGTCACTTTGATAGAATGTCATTAAATAATGACAATTTTCATATTCTTATGAAAATGTTATATTTTAATAAGTGAAAAGATATTTTCATATGATATTTAAAAATAAAAAGAAATCATAATCTACAAGAAAGCACTATCTGAAAACATTTATAAATATACTTTTGGTTCGAGATAAGAAATACATAGAACTTAAAGTAGATGGCTCAAGGATGTCAGTCATGAGGAACAAGCCAAATCCCCATTCTCAAGGTGGCGTCTCTCTTCCCTCTGCTCTTCTGCTTTGCCTGCTACTCCAAAGAAACATTTTAAGAAAGTGTCCAATAAAGAGGGAGGAGGTTGCCCATCAACACAGTGATCTATGATTTCACAGACATTCCAAGAACTTCTCACTATTTCCACCACAGAGAATGGACTCAAAGCAATGTGAAAGCAAACCAGAGAAAATTCCCAAGTTGATTAAAGAAATTGTTTAAGAGTCTTTTTTTTTCTTGCTTAACTAAGTAGAGTCCTTGTATGTCCTAGAGTGGGTTCAGCACAGCCTGACCTTATGTCCCATTTGATCAACAGATTAGTCTCAAAATTTTACCAATTGTGGCTTTCCTTATAGGAAATGTTATTGCTTCTCTTCTTGTCTATACACGCTAGTCACACTCCCATACTTCCGAACATTCTGCTCCTCTGACATTCAAACACACCAACTATTGTCCTTAGCCCTGAGCAAGAATTCTTGAAATCTGCAGTTTAAAGAAAAGTTAGCAAATCACAGCAGCAGAGCTCTTCCCTCTTTGAAACAAAAGTTTCAACATGGAGCCCTTCTGGTTGGAGGACTGGCAGGACCACGGCTTTATCCCTGAGTTCCTCCTTTCCTGGCATCTCCTTCAGAAGCACTTATAGGGATTTCACAGGGAAGGAAAAAACCTGTAAATCAGGCAATAAGAAGAAACTCTAATGTGAATTTTTATTTCCCTAAATATTTAATCCATTAGCTCCACCTAAGCACAACAGTCAATAAAACGCACCTATTGCCACTCCCAAATCTTTAAAAAAAAAACCCAAAAAACAAAAAACCTGATTTTTTTCTTCCTTTTGAAGAGTAGGGTAATTTTAGAATGTAATCACAAGATTCATGGGCTGTCGATCTATATAAATCACCACTAACTGAGGGTCAGTCACACTTTTGGCCTCCGTGATTCCACAGATCTTACCATCTTCTGAAATGAAGAGAATGAATGAGACTTTCCTCTCCTTTGTGATTCTTCCACATTTCCACAAGTGAAACTTTCTTCTCTTATTTTTATCTGATGTTCCCTCAGATGATAAGTGTCAGGAGGGCAGGGATCTTGTCTATGTGAGTCATTTCTACACAACAACACATGACTGCCCTACACACACACTGGCACCCTGTAACCACTGTTTGATTAGGTCAGTAAGAGAGCACTTTATCTGAAATACACACACTCATTTGATCTGAAAATGTTGAGATTTTAAATATCCATTAATTACCAACAACCTCTCCCCACACAGAAAGGGAGGAGTTGCTATGCTTGTTACTAAGTAGGCAACTAGCCTTGTGCTTCAAAGGTATCTTATACTCTGAATGTTATATGTCTATTTATGCTTTTGAAAAGGATATAATAACAAGTTTCTGCTTTCCTAATGATATATAAAATTCAGTATCTACTGTATCCAGCAGCAACAAATATGCCTTGAGTGACGGGTATTGGAAATACAATGAGGAGGACCGACAGCCATTGTCCCTGCCCTTGAGGAACTGGCAGTTGGGGTGGGGAGGACAGGCATTTGTGCAATAGTGTGTATGTTTATATGAGTGTATGTGTGACACAGTCCTTAATTATGTCAAGCATGAGAAAGACATCCATCAAATGGTCATTCAAACAAGTGCTTTCAAGGGAGGGACACTGTCCTGTGGGCACTTTGAGCTGGAAGTTTTGACCTAAGCTAGAAGGCTAAGGGACTTCTCCAAAAATGAGGAGGCAGCTAGGAAGGCAAAGTAAGGAGGGAAGAGCATGCACGGCTGAGGGAAGAGTATATACAAAAGTTCTGGAGCAGGAGGGAGTTCGGCAAGCACCAGGGCCTGAGAGAAGGCCAGGGAGGAATAATTTCTTAACATGAGGTAAAGTGAAAATGTTTCTGAAGGCAAAAGAGGTCAAGCAAACTTTGAAGCCACTTCTTTTGCTCTTCATCCATATGCAACCTGATTCTCTTCCCTCACAGCCTTTCTCCAGCACTGACAGCAGAGCTAAGCCCTTGGTCTGAGGTGGGAGGTCCTGCTGATTGACAAGCAGTCACTGGTGAGACACAGTCAGTCATTCCTGACAAAGCCAGGTTATTATTAAATGTAGTGGAGCAGTGAATTCGATGGTTAGAAACGGAACGGAGAGCGCCTGAGAAACACGGTGAGGCAGCCTAGAGGAAAACCACCTCCATGGAACAGGAAGTCTTTTCTCTTTTCAGAGCATCATCCATCATGCTGGGGGAAACGGCAGGAACGTAACCTACTACTTCTTAATAGGCTTCTGCACAGAGAGTGGCTTTGAAGCAGCAGCTGCCCACAGTAAATTTCACTGACCCTTA
The DNA here is from genome assembly GCA_004023965.1 of Spilogale gracilis. NCBI lineage: Eukaryota > Metazoa > Chordata > Mammalia > Carnivora > Mephitidae > Spilogale > Spilogale gracilis. The sequence continues at coordinate 280,257 of PITA01000233.1, forward strand.
GAGCCTTTCCCCAAGTTTTCCAACTGTTTTGTCTCCTGAGCTGCAGCTCAGTGTTGGGTCCAAGTCAGAGCACCTGACAAAACTAAGGAGCCTCTACTGTATGAGAATGGAAAGCGTTCAGCGATGTTGTCTTTTCTGTGCTACCCCAACAGTGAGACATGATGCCATTCCATCTGGCCATAAAGTGTACTCTTTCCCAGGGAGAAGAAACCCAGCAAGGGATTTTACCTTAGGGTCTGGGATTTTACTGTACATATATCAAAGGAGGTACAGTGAAATACAACCCAATCCCAAGATAATGCAGACGAGGAGTCAAGTCTTCTCAATAAAGCAGAATTAATAAGTGTAATAAGAACACAGCCCCATAGAGTTCATTCAGACTTTTTTTTTTTTTTAATTACGAAGTTGCATAGACATAAAAACCAAAGGATAGTTTCAGGAAAAAAGTGGCATGGAAAATAAGAGTAAATCTGAATATTCAGCTTTTTCCTCTATCAAATAATTTTTGTAAGATTTCCAATTAAAGTTCGGGCAATGTGATTCTTATGTATAAAACAGATAAGTCAATTAGGTAAACAAATATGTGGCCTTTGATGTCTAAGCTTGAAGTCTCAGGCCCTTGCTAATAGAGCTCATATGTTGAACTGCTTTTCTGGGATGGGAATAGTTGTGCTTAGCCCTTACTATACTGTCTTACAATCTGGTTCTCACTGCGGGCTGTGGAAAGCTTTTGTGAGGCTGTACCCCATAGTGAACCTACTTAACCCTTGGGGACCTGAAATCACACACTGGTTTTTATTATCACCAACTGAGCTGCATATTAGGGATGAGGGAAGCCCTAGACACATACTTTTATACACTGATTCTTCCATCCCAAGCAGGCAACGGAGGCAGATGCAAGCAAGAGTGTTGGGTGGTACAAGTTTTAAGTCATATTCTCACAGGTGAAATGCTTCTCAGGTATTTTAAAGGCTCAGGGCTGAAGAAAAACAAGGGGGCAAAGTTCTGGATTCCACTGTCTCTGATTACCTTGAGCAAAGGTCCACATAAATTCCTATACAGTCACACAACTGAGCATGTACTTAGTGAAGCCTTCTCCTTTTGATTCTTATCACTGTTCTTAGTCATGAAAATCTCAGAAGGATAAAAAAAGTATCAATGATTTTTTTTATTTTGAATACATATTCTTAAAATACAGCTAACTATCAGTAGGACTGTGACCATCATCATAATGATGATTATCACAGTGACTGTCAGTTAGGCCAAGATCATATATCAAACACCTTCTCTCCTTGAGGCGGAAAGCTGTGTTGTTCAAGATGGTATGCCCAGAGCAGGTGCTCAAGAAACATTTGCTGATGGAATCATTAATAAATGGATGAGCCTAGGAGCATAATTCCCTAACAAGCATAAAAGTTACTGAGTCAAGATCATGATGTGGCATGTATATACCTTTAGGCCAACTTCAAAGTAAAGGACATACTCAATTAATTTTATGTTTTAATTACTGGTATAATAAACCCAAGTGATCAGTGCACTAATATGTACCAATAACTCTCAGGGAATTAAGCCAACAATTACCAGTAATGACTAACGCACTACAGCATTACTGATGAGTGCTCTATCAATCAGTCCTTGCCCATAGGTACCTAAAGACATCTTTATAGAGGAGATACATATATAAGCAAATAAAGTTCTTCATGATTTTAAAGCTTCAGGTAAACGTACGCTCACTAGGCAAGGTAAACTGAAACGAGACTTCTCAGTTCTTTCAGCATTCTCCATTATTCCCTTTTAAGAGATACTTTCCCACTTTCTTCCTCAAAGTACAAGTCCCAATTGAGAAAGGGAGGGCCTGAGTCTTGATGTATTGGAAAACTAAAGAAACACTGCTTATCTTTAGAAATAGCAGTGGCTCAGTAGGTTAAGCGTCTGCCTTCGGCTCAGGTCATGATCCCAGAGTCCTGGGACTGAGCCCCACATTGGGCTCCCTGCTCAGTACACAGTCTGCATCTCCCTCTCCCTATGCTCCTCCCCTGACTCATGCTCTGTCTCTTTCAAATAAAAAAAAAATCTTTTAAAAAAATAAAAAAGGAAACAAATAAATGGGGAAATTGGAGATTAATTTCTAACTGTATGTGTTGTATATATGTATACACATATTTATCAAGTTCCAAGCATATATAAGGCATTATTCTGGGCCCCACGGAGAACACAGGAATAATTAAAGTCATAGTCCTCATGGAAGGATCCCCACGAATCCATTATGAATCTTAAATTCTTCCTCCCCAAAAAAGAGAAAAACACAGTAAGATATAAGACTAGGAAAAAGGAACAAGTGAAATGAAGACTGACCGGCAGGCATGGGAGGCAACAGAGCCCAGAATGAAGGATGGCTTTATGGAGAAGAGGTATTTGAGCAGGCCTTGAAGAATGACCTGTATTTTGGCAGGCAGAAATTGGGGAGGAAGTTTTAAAGTGTCCTGAGTAAAAGGAACAAGAGAAAGATGCACTGGAAGGATACGCAAGGCACAGCAAAGTTCAGAGAAATCTAAAAATGCCTGGAGTATGTGAGTATGGAAGGCAAGGAAGAGAGGATGGGAGAATAAATGTGGTTAAAACGTGGAAGACCTTAAACACCAAAAAAGGAGTCACATTATTCTGTAGACTGTAGAGAGGTACTGAAAGGTTTGGGGCAAAAATAAATAACGAGAGCCACGTTTTAAGAAGGAAAATCTGATGGTCATGTATAAAATGGGTTGGATGTGGTAGGAGGCAGGGAAGCTGATGGTGGTTCGTGCGGGGGGGCGCGAAGGTAAGAGCAAGGAGATGAGTTCTAAGTCAGGAACAGCAGAGGACAAGAGGAGCGGTGAGTGCAGTGACATGAACATGGAACTGAGCAAATCAATACAAGAAACACCCTGAGGCCAATGTAATGGGATGTGGTGACCATTTAAATGCAGGATAAGTAGGAGGCATAAGGTCAAGAAAATACCAAACTCGCAGGGTAAGATGACTGGGTGGTTCCATGACCAAACATAGGAACATGATGAGTTTATAGTGTTGGAGGGATAGAAATGTACAGCAGGGGATGAGGAAGACAGATTTGGGTTCAGGAGAGAGGCCAGAGTCAATTCTGAAGTCCATCTCCTACAGTTGAAAAGTGACCGATTTACTGATTCAGAAAATATTACACACCGAATAGGAAGAAAGGTTTGGATGGATGAAAGTATGATAAATTATAACATAGAGTTATAACATAGACTTAAACAGATCCAATTGGATTGTAAAGTAAGTTTTCAAGATCAAAGAAACAAACTAAATGCAGAAATAAACAGAGTTCATAGGGGAGGGGGGAAACGGAAATAGGCCAAGAGAACACATTTAAAGAATGAAGATTGGGACCCTACTAGGGCAGAAGAAGGAAGTATGGCAAATCAGATTTTCAAGTCCAGATCTGCAAGGATGAAGTCAAATGTGCAGCTAAACTAAGAAAAGAGTTAAGAACAGGTAAGACTCTGTTTGGGTCTGCTTTATACCTAAGGCTACATACGATGGGGAAAGAAGGAGCAACATTTCAATAAGAGAATTTGACAAACTCCAAAAGAGTCGAGTGGAAGTGAAATAAAAGGATACTGGGATGGGCTCACCAGAAATATGTGTCTGACAGATAGAAGGAGATTTGTTTTTCCAGTCTTACATAAACTAATCACCGGTATTTTAAAGTTTACTGACTCCTGGTAATCCCAACTTCTAGAATGACTTAGATGTTAACAGACGTGCTCCTGCATTGTTTCCACACAAAGCTGGTGACTGCCTATTCTTGTTAGGAACATGAGTCACACTTTCTCTTAAATATCCCCTCTACTCCTCCCTTTTTATTTGGTAATATAATTCTGAAAGAATGTCATGTACCAAGGTCTTCATTTGACAAGTCTTCTGCATATGAGAACCTGTCTTAAAAAACAGAAGGCACTTGTCAAGAAGACAAAGTTTGAATAGTTTTTTCCATCCCACTGTCTTTCCCCGCTTCCCTCCGAAAGAAAAGGACTCTGGGGTTTTTACTCTTCTACCTCATCAATGACAGAGCCTTCTGAGGACATTCCAAGACAGTATACGGTCCTGTCTACTTGGAAATTCACAGAGATAACATTTCAAGGGAGATACCCTGTTGGTTTTGACTGGATATTCATGTAAACTTTTTAAAGAGATGGGAGATAGAGCTAATCCTTACCTATAAGTTTTGAATTTGTATTGTTTCTTCCCATGTACAAAACCATTTTCTTCCCTACAAACAGTTTTGGTTTTGTTGGTTTCTTTTTTGTTGTTTTTTTGTTTTGTTTTGTTTTTTGTTTTGCATTGACAGGTGAAAGGGAAGCAGAGTTGTTTTATTATGATTTTTGCTTCAGCCACTTTGGGACAAATTAAAAGTTCTAAACTCTGGTGTCAGAAAAAAGAAAGAAAGAAACAACAGGAAGCACATATATTCTTCTTTTTTTCTAATCACTTTAGGTGGCGGCTGATTATTCTGAAAGCTTATATCTCCTGAGCTTCCAAATACCTTGCTATGAAAAATTACATTACCTAAACAGTTGGGCCATTTTGAAGTCTAATTTTGTGAGAATATAAACAGACATCAGTAGCTGCCTGAAATTTAAATTCAACGGTGCTACCATAGCCTGACCACCCGATACACCAGAGCAATGCAAGGCGCAGACACACCAGCCATTTAGGCTATGTGATCGGATGGGTGGGACTCTGCCAACAGAGCGCGCAGACTGGGAATGTGCGGAAAGGCCTGGGACTCTCTGCTGCATGCTTCAATGTATTCCTGTCTCTCTGTGACAGCTTAGAGCAATTTGGCCTTTTGTTTGTTTGTTTGTTCACTTTGCCAATAACCAAAGGCAAAGACTAGAATAAATCTGTAAATGTGATGATTCCTATAACCATGTTCAAGTCACAAGCGTGAACCTGGGTATTTTTGAGCCAATAAGCTATAACATGTATACAAAGTAAAATGAACAAAGTTCCAGAACTATATCTCAGCATAGTTCTCTATGGTTATAAAAAAACGAACACAGAGTTTGAATACATAAAACAAGAAACCAAGTAGTATAATAAAAGGCAACCAAACTTGGATCTGCAGTGAGAAAGAAGAAATAGTAATAGTACCCAACATTTCAGCAAGGAAAAGTTCAAGCTCATTCCTTGAGGGATAATGAAGATGATGACGATGACCGCCATTTTAAAGCACTTCTGAGGCACGTATCATCTCATTTAATCCTCACAGCAATTTTATAAGGAAAAATAATTGCGCCCTTTCACAGATGAGGAAATTGAAGCTTCCTGGGACTCCCGACAGGATATACAAGACTAGGCAGAAGAAGTAAAGCCGTACATAAAGAGCATGACTGATGATATCAGAAAAGAATCACCTACCAGAGAAAGATGCTAGAGAATGAGGAAGCACAGAAGAGGACTAAAGCTTATAGTACAATGAAATATACATTAGAAGTCAAACATAAATCAAGGAGAAATGTAAGGAAGAATTTTTTTTTTCTTTCAACATACTAGCACTCCATGTAGAAAACAAAGTCGAAGAAGTGTCTTTTGTCTATTTGAACTGTTTATAAAGATAACAGCAGCTGCTCAATCAGTACAAACTTAACACATCCCTTGCAGTTGTACAAATCCAACTGTTAAAAATGTAATTTTAGGATGGTTTTGTTTGGCTAAGGAAGCACCTAGAAAAAGCTTCGTGGTCCAACTATTTTCTAGATAACCTTGATTAGTGCATGGCGCATGTGCCCAACTCAGCCAGTGCCCACCTCCCGAGGTGACACAGACAGCTTTACTGTCTCCTTTCCGGCAACACTAGTAGAACCCCAACAGGTGACAAATGGGAGGAAATCTGGGGAGACCATGGTTGATTTCAGCGAAGCAATCAAGCAATAGTGTCACAGGAGGAAGAATCAAAGTTCAAGACGCCCTGCAGAAGTAGAGTCACAGGAAAAAACAAACTAAAAATGTGAGTTGCAGAGAAAACATCTGTAAGTAGGGCTACTGTTGGGGGAGGCAACCCCTTGCCAGGCAGCATCAGTGTAAACCAACACCTCAGCCCTGGGAATTTTTACTCCAGATCAAAAGGACAGCAGCAATGCCATCTGCTGTTTGCTTAGAAAAATGGTAAGAGCAGATGTTTCCCTGTGCTGACCTGCCATCCCCTGACTAAGAGGCCACTTGAAAAATAATCATGAAACAGCGCAGGAGAACATCTGCACAGTGTCCAGCAGACCACCAATCACGCAGCACAGGAGGGAAGGAACAGTGAGCCCCTGAAATGACTGTAAGCGGGTCCCCAACAAGTAGTGGGGGTCCCCTCGTGTACATGGCGCACGAGAACACATAAAAGTTGGGATCAGTTTGGCGCTAGGAACGGTCAGAACGTCTCCGAAGGACCTGTGAACCTCTGGTGAGCAAACCCTAACCTATGTCCAGTATCTTCACGAGGCCCACAGCTATACAGTCACTTCTCAGACTTCTCTCTGTTGTTGCAAAGAATATCATTTGATTTTGCACAGTCCGCATTTTCGGCATCACTGAAATTAAATAATTAGCGGTTCCTGAAGAACAAGCCCTGACTTGTAGATGAAAAAAGAAAAAAACCTCAAATGCAAAAGATCTGTGCAGTGTGGGGTCAGGACACAGTGAGAGAATCTGCATCTCACCCATCCTGCTATGCCAAGCTCCTGGAGGCCTTCAGTGAACCCCAGGGTGAGGCTGAGTCAAGCTCCTGGCTCTTGGAAACTGCTCAGTCACTCACCAGGCACAGGGTGGGCCAGCAGCTTCTTGGCCTCAGGAGGAACCAAGTTTCATTCCGGATTTGCACCTCACGAACGCTCTCCTTGCTTGGTTGCCCCACCTGCCACCCTATGAGATTGGTCCTCTTGCTCTGAGAGCCTTGGGTGAGAAGCACTAGTCATCTCTTCTTGCCTCCCTGTCGGATGCAAGTCCTTGGGCTTCATCTCCCACTAGCTAATCATCATCGCAGCCTCTAAGTCATTTTCTCAGCCAGAACACACATACTTGGGAGTAAATGTTATTCAGAATTTTTCAAATCAGCTTTTCCCTTTCCATACATGGAGGACAGAATGTTTACATGACCTGCATTTCCTCCTGAACATGTTATACTTTTCTGCTTAGGAGTTTGATTTCAAGGCATTTTTTTTTCTAACTTCATTTAATTATTTGTTCCATCCTCCTTCTTTAGTTTATTTTTCCGATCTAGTGATCCACTAATACATCCTCAACATTTTGGTTTTGTAATCTGGAAGCAGGAGATTTGGGTCCTTTTTAAATGAGTACTTCCTTCCTTTTCCTAACATGAAGGAGGCTTTTTTTTTTTTTAATTGATCAGAGAGGGAGGACTCAGTCTTATTTCTTTACAGACCCACTGGTACACAGTAAATGCTCAAGGGTTTTAACAAATTAGGAAAAAAAAAAGAAGTATTCAGTAAAGGTCTTACTGAAAATTTCTGCAATATCGCAACAGAGATAATATGGATTCTCACTAAAAATGATACACAAACACTGGTGGGGACCTCATGGTCTATAGTCGCTGACACTGCCTCCTCCCCAACTCCTGGGGAAACATTGTTGCTATCTCTTGTCTTTTACAGCAAGACAACTCTGAAGAAAAATGTTACAAGGTAATTTTCTATATGTTCTGACTTAAGCGGTGCCTTCTACTAAAATTTGTTTTTTTAGATCCTATCAACTATATAGCACAGCATCATCCCCAAAGAGAGAAGACAGTACTTAAAATATAAAGATAGTGCTTAATTTAAACATTGAAACGTATTTTGTTCCCTTCAAAGTTGTAGTCTTGTTAAGACAAATGCAAATCCTTAGCATTCTCTTTGCACTTGGCACTTAAGGAATTATTCTGGATGTGTCCTCAGAGGTTCTTCTTTTCTTCTCCTTTTCCTTTTATACTGTCCTCCGTGGTCATAGAGTTTTTTCTTTTGAGAATGAATTTGAATTTTGTAAATATTCAAATGTCATTTGGGGACAACCATGGGAAATAACATGATCAAGCTAGATACCATTCGGGTGAAATCAAGATGTGATTATAAAGTTACTATATGAGTGATGAGTTGTTTTCTTCTGTGACTCAAACTGGCCCTAAAAGTATAACAGAGATTTTCTGGGCAGTGGCAGAACTGCTGTAACAAATCTAAAATGGCAATTTTGATGGCTAATACTGATCTGTATATAAATAATAAATGCATATATTTAAATTAATGCATATAAATAAATTCTATTCCATAATGATACTCATACTTCAAAGTAGAGCATAATCCAACATGATGTAAAATTATAAAACCTAATACCCACACACTTTTAGTATGCTCTAGAATATTCCAGTTATTTGGTTTGGAAGATTGAGTTTTGGAAGATTTTTTGCATATTTTCCATCATTCCCTGTTTAGACTTAGTTATTCTCAACTGGATCGGAAGTGAATGTCCTCTCCCAGAGAGTTAGGTGATGTCAGTACTTGGGCCATTCATTGCCTAGAAATCAGACACATTGGAGGATCACCACATTGCTGGATAATTTACCACAGTCATTACTATCAAGCAGCTCTTCTGAACCTTTAAAAGACAGTTGGCCATAAAACAACAATATACTGTAACAGTTTAGATGTCATGATGCTGGTACTTGCAAAACCCAAGTATTTGCCAAGTACCTGGTTCTTTGAGGTACTCAACAAAGTAGAATACGGGGTCTTTTCCCTCAGAGCTTATATTACTACGAGAAAACAAGTCAACCAGAAATTTTGGTGAAAGTTAATGTAGAGGACTGTGAGGTAATCTAAACAACTAGCTGAGGCAGTACTTTTCAAAACCTGCTCATACTGTCTAAAGGTAAACAATCTTTTGATCAGTTAAATAAACAACAAATCATGGAGAAAGATCGAGGTCATCAAAACCCACTTTAAAAATCGTTGTATGTAAATTAAATACCATGCTAACATCTTCATGTTTGATTTTCTGTACAGAGAGAGAATTCTGCGCATGGCAAAGGATCTGCAGGCCTATAATCCAGCAAATTCTAAGGCCACGGAGACTCAAATTTAAAGGAAACATAAATTCCTAATCTGCTTCCTGGAAGCTAATTCTTTCTCAATTAAACAATGAGATTTCCTAAAACAAAAACAAAGACAAACAAACAAAAAAACTAACACTCAAATGCAGGGACAGTGTATCCTCTGGGTGTAATTCCAGCCCTTGTCCCATGCTCAGAGCTTTAACCTGAGAGTAGTTACGTACACAGCAGCAGCTCTAACATCACTGACATTTTTTCCTGGCTGAGACCATCACAGAAGAAGAGGTTGTTCTTTGTCTTCTGTTGTTGTTGTTGTTGGGTTTTTGTTGGTTTTTTTTTTTCGCACTAAAGCATAAGCTGGGTATACACAATGACAAAGAACTATATGAAAAAACACTGAACTGAATATTTGCTCTATTCAATACCCAACAGGCTGACTTATTAACTGAATTTACTTGGGATTTTCCTCAATTGAATGACTGTTGGTGTGATGCAAACACAACACTCTCTAAGTTTCCTATTGGCTATCCTATGCTCCTGTGCCCTTTGCAGTCTGGAAGTAGTGACCCTATGCTGGAGGCCAGCTCCGATTGAACCAGCAGTCCCTGAAGGAATGCTGGTGTCAGCGAATGAGAGAGCCCCGAAGATTCCGATCACCTGCCAGGCATCTCCGCCTTGCCGGCTTTCAGTGTCTTTATTTATAGGCAATAAGTTAAAGATTCTCATAAAAGAAAATTCTTTTATAGAGAGTGATTTTTAACTATAAAGTGTCTTTGATAGAGAAATATACTGCTTTTATGAAACATAGTGCTCTAATCAGTGAAACATATTTTTTCAGGTGCACCTATCTACAATTTAGAGTTAACTCCTTCAACCAAACCAAGGACATGTTATTCAGTAAGGTTTTCTACAATTTCTTACATTTGGTGCCTGGACGATAAAGGGTAGACTAATGATATGGTGTTTTTAAAGCAGGTCTTACAAGTAAGAAAGCAATTGAAAGGCTTAGATGAGGGATGCCTGGGTGGCTCAGTTGGTTGGGCGACTGCCTTCGGCTCAGGTCATGATCCTGGAGACCGGGGATCGAGTCCCACATCGGGCTCCCTGCTCGGCGGGAGGCCTGATTCTCCCTCTCTCGCTCCCCCTGCTTGTGTTCCCTCTCTGGCTGTGTTTTTCTCTGTCAAATAAATAAAATCTTAAAAAAAAAAAAAAAAGAAAGGCTTAGATAAGCTATATACAAAGTTGTAGCTACATTATTAATACAATGACCAAAAGTTTGTGTGTCTGGCATCAAGGAGAAAAATAACTTATTTGGCAAAGGTAAAAGCACTTGCTCAAACCTCTTTTCTATGACTGGGGGGCACAACTCTTTATTTATGGATCCTTTGTGTGCATGGCATGTTCTTGTTAGTACAGTTTTGTTACCTTAAGCTCATTATTTAACCGTTCAGGAGCCTTGACAATCTCCTCCACAGAACTACAGGAGATTTAAAGGGAAAGTACAGGGGCACCTGGGTGGCTCAGTTGGTTAAGAGACTGCTTTCGGCTCAGGTCATGATCCTGGAGACCCCGGATCGAGTCCCACATCAGGTTTCCTGCTCAGCAGGAAGCTTGCTTCTCCTTCTCTCACTCCCCCTGCTTGTGTTCCCTCTCGAGCTGTATTTCTGTCTGTCAAATAAATAAATAAAATCTTTTAAAAAAATAAATAAATAAAGGGAAAGTACAAAAAGTACACTCTTAAGGACTGTAAGGGAGTCTCAGTTTAGTTTAGAGCATCCTGAGGCCCCATTAAGAGTAATGTGCTTTTGCTTTTAGGATAAAGATCAATTAGTAAAAAGGAAGGAGATGCCAGTTTCGCCCCATTGGCAGGAGCAAGGCTCAGGCTGCCCCTTCCTCGCTGCGACCACGGCAGGAGCTGTGCTTCTACTGCTACCTTCTCACTGAGACTTATTTATGGAAGTCAATGAGTTTTCCCATGAGGCAGGAGCTACGCTCAGACTGCCATCTTCCCCACGGTGACTCCATCAGCTTGCGAGACCCGGGCGGCTCCCAACAACCCTATATAATCATATATTCTGGAAGGTGCTTATAAAACATGGAGAATATCTGTTACAATCAATACTATGTGAGTGCAGTACTTAGGAGCAGCAGTAAAAGTCTGGCAACAGATTGAACTTTACAACTTATTTTAGAATCTTTTAAAATCCTTTTGAAAAAATGTATGCCATGAAGAAGTTGTTTTAAAATATACTGTCACAGAAACTATGACTCATTTAATAATTAAAATGATTCATTGTCATTATTCATAGCATCATACTCAATGTGGACACTCCTTAACGAATTGCCTCAAGTGTATAAAAATAGAAAGATATTACTCAAATAACCTTATTTTCATCCTGTTGGTCTTGCTTACATGATACAAAGAACAGAACTTTTAAAAGCCACAAAAGGTGTGAATGATAGAATTTTTAACCTTTAAAGATTCTAGTACATTTTTAAGGAGTTTTTTTGCATTGGCTAATACAAATGTACTTTATTGAGTAATGGTCTCCTTATTTAAGGGAATACACTAGTGTTGCTTCACTTTTCCAAGTCTACATTAAAGATACCAATTGCCTCTGAATTTTTTTTTTCAAAATAGGCCAAAGGAATGGCTGATAACCATTATAAAGTATGACTAAAAAATGCTCCAAACATTTGGCTTTTCATCTCATATTATTTGTGAATTTTAATATCCATAAGGATTTTTTAAAAGAAAGTTATTTTTCTCTTCACTTGACATTCAAGAGTCTTCAATATAAGACTCTGAAACATGGTATAAAGGTCTTCTAGATACCATATACTTATTGAGCGCATTTTCAGTGCATGGTCTGTGGGTACCTTTTAATAGTTTTGCATCTTTCTCTTATTTTTAATCTAAAATTAGATATGGAGGGAAAAATCATAGCTTATCTATTATAGTCTGATTTATTTATTTCACAGATTTAGGGGGATGCCTACTTTTGCCAGATATATTTTTACCAATTATATATGTATATGTACATGTATATGTATATGTATATATATAGGCTAGTATATGTGTGTGTGTAATATATATATATACGGGCTAGTATATAGCAGACAGACAAGACAGACAAAAAATCCTATCCTCATAGGTTAATATCTCTGCCTTTCTTACCCTATATTTAAGAGAAATACATTCCAGATAACCCAAGAATAGTGGCAAAATCAACAGGATTCTATATAATCTATTGTCTTTCCTTTCATTTACCCCATTAAGGTTATTTAAGGGACAATGTTAAAAACAAAGAATTGCAATGACTCTGGTATACATTAAATTGCTTCTGATACTGTTTGAAAGACAGAGACTAAGGGAAAGAGTATAAAATAATGTGCCCCCCTAAAAAGGGGGATATTACGTTCAGAATTTCCTTTCCTCTCTGGGACCCCATCAGGGCTGCCCAAACATTTTAACATCAACACAGGTAAGTGATGAATATATAGTTCAAACACAGAGGAAGGTCCTTATATACTCAAAGAAACCACACTTGGCTGCACCCAACTGGGACTTTTCCAGTGGAAATATTCCCGTTTACTTATACATCAAGCTTAAGAGAGGTGAGAGAAAGAATAAAGCCTGGCATAGCTTAATGTTCCCTTAAAAAAAATGAAAAGAGAACAACTGCCTGTTTATTTTTTGTTTATCAGCTCATGTCATTATAACTTTAGATAAAGCTGACCAAGTTTAAAATTGACATACTGTTCAAGAGTATAGTGGGAAAACTGGATTCACTCAAGAAAATCAAAACCAAATCCTCCAAGGTTCACAACAAAGAGGGACTTTTCCCTTGAGGAGGAACATCTGACTCAGGCCCCTGACTCTTGCCCCTCAAACCGTCCTGATCTTGAGTGACTTGCTAAACCACACCACCAACATTATACTAGCTGCAGAGTTACTGTAGTCCCCTTAGTATTCAGAGAAAACAGCTCAGAATTATCCTTGACACACTGCATTGCAGCAAAAGTAGACCAGATAGACAAGGAAATAAAACCGAAACAACTAGAGAATCTGGTTTTCAAGTCATGGTTTGCCAATCCTGGTGTTCAGAGCCCATTCCTACCATTATTTTATACAATGTTTATTTAAATATTTGCCAATTTCTTTGCTCACCCTTCCTTCTTTCATCTCTAACCTTTCTGATAAGGTCATTTTCTTCTTTGAAGTATAAATTGTTTTTCCTAAAGCTCTTTTGGTAAATGGAAAGACATATTAGTTTGCTAGAGTTGCCATAACAAAATATCCAAGAATGGGTAACCTATACAACAGAATTGTATTTTGTCCCAGTTTTGGAGGTTGGCAGTTCAAAATCAAAGTACTGGCAGGGCTGATGTCTCCTGAGGTCTCTCCTTGATTTGCAGATGATGACTTTCTGATCATTTCATCCTCAAAGAGTTGTTCTTCTGTGCCCACATACACCCTGGTGTGTCTCTTTATATGTCCTAATCTCTTCTTCTTAGCAGGATACCGGACAGTCTGGAGTAGGGCTCACCCTCATGGATTCATTTTAACTTAACTACCTCTTTAAGGGTCCCATCTCCAAACACAGTTACATTCTGAAGTACTAGGGTTAGGGCTTCAATATATAAGTCTTGGGAGCACACGAGTCAGCCACAACACTGCTAGAGATAAACCCTGTTTTCATCTGAAAATATCTTTGTTTTGTGCTCATTATCAAAATACAGTTTAGTGGTTTCAAAATTCTAGGTTGACAAAACTGTAAAAAATGTTCCCCATTGTTTCCTGGCCTCCACTGCTGCTGTTGAGAAATCTATTGTTATCCAACTATTATCTCTTTTTAGATGATTTATCTTTTCTTTTTTTGGCTGTTTTTAGGTTCTTTGTCTTTTTTAAAGTTTTATTTACTTATTTATTCACTTATAATTCCAGTACAGTTAACATGCACTATTATATTGATTTCAGGTGTACAGTACAGTCATCCCACAATTCTATATATTACTTAGTGCTCACCAAAGTAAATGTACCCTTAATCCCTCCACCTTTTTCACCCATTGCCCCCCACCTCCCCTAGTTCCCTCTGCTATACCACTATGTTTGTTCTCTTTAGTTAAGAGCTTGTTTTTTTGGTTCATTTCTTCACTTTTTCTTTGTATTGTTTCTTAAATTCCACATTTCAGTGAAACCTATGGTATTCGTCTTTCTCTGAGTTATTTCACTTAGCATTATACTCTGTTGATCCATCCACGTCACTGCAAATGGTAAGATTTCATTCTTTTTTATGGTGGGATAAATTTCACTGTTTGTATGTGTGTGTATCACATCTTTATCCATTCATCTATCAATGGACACTTGGGCTGCTTCCATGATTTGGCTATTGTAAATAATGCTGCAATAAACAAGGGTGCATATATCTTTTCAAATCTGTGTTGTCATATCCTTTGGGGAAATACCCTGTCGTGTGATTACTGGATCTTATGGTAAATGCTTTGTTGGTGGGAATGCAAGCTGGTGCAGCCACTGTGGAGAACAGTATGGAGGTTCCTCAAAAAATTTAAAATAGAGTTATGACATGATCTTCTCTTTGTCTTTGGTAGTCTGCAGTTTTATTATGATATGTCTATGTATAGACTTTTAAAAAATTTCCACTTGGGATATGGTAGTGCTACCTTTACTTATGGAATTTTTAAAAAATATTTATTTTATTTTTACAGATTTTATTTATTTATTTGACAGAGAGCTAGAGAGAACTAGAGAGAGTGTGTCTCTTGTGCCAGAGAGCACAAGCAGGTGGAAAGGCAGAGGGAGAGGGAGAAGCAGGCTTCCCGCTAAGCCAGGAGCCCAGTGCAGGGCTTGATCCCAGATCCCTGGGATCATAATCTGAGCCGAAAGCACTTAACGGACTGACCCACGCAGGCACCCCAAAATTTTATTTATTTATTTGGGGGAGAGAGAGAGTGCACAAGAGAGGGCAGAGAGCACAAGCAGAGAGGAGGAGAGAGAGGCAAAAGGAGAAGGGGAAG
Source organism: Spilogale gracilis (assembly GCA_004023965.1). Classification (NCBI taxonomy): domain Eukaryota; kingdom Metazoa; phylum Chordata; class Mammalia; order Carnivora; family Mephitidae; genus Spilogale; species Spilogale gracilis. The sequence goes on from PITA01000233.1 coordinate 295,405, forward strand.
CAAGTTCCCCGCTAAGCAGGGAGATCAATGCAGGGCTCTCTCCCAGGACCCCCGAGATCATGACCTGAGCTGAAGGCAGATGCTTAACTAACTAAGCTACCCAGGCACCCTACTTGTGGAAAAATATATTTCATTTATATTTCATTTGAACATTTCAATTGTTCATTTTATATTTCAAAACATCAGTTTGTTTTTTTTTTAAATATTGATGCTCCTCCATTCTCCTTAGTATAACATCTGGACATTATATTAGATGTATAGTGGACCTTTGCATTGCATTTTTTTTTATTGTTACTTAAATTTTTTTTCCACTGTTCCAAGATTCATTCCCCATTCCCCACCCCCAGTGCTCCACGCAATAGGTGCCCCCAGGACCCATCACCAGGCTCTCCCATCCCTCCAAGTCCCTCAGTTTGTTTCTGTGTCCAAAGTCTCTGTTATTTCGTTTCTCTCCCTGCATTACCCTAGTTCCCATTTACTTTCCTTCTCCCACTGTCCTCCAGGTTACCCCTCATGCACCGCAAGTAAGTGAAACCATGTGATACTTGACTTTCTCTACTTGGCTTATTTCACTCAGCACAGACTCATGAAAAAATGTTCAGTGTCACTAGCTATCAGGGAAATTCAAATCAAAACCACACTGAGATACCACCTTACACCAGTCAGAATGCATTGCATTTTTGATGTCTCCTCACTTCTCAATTCTACTTTCAATCCTTTTTGTCTCTTTGAGCCACATTCTGATCATTTCTTTAGCTCTTCTTGTAGTTCGCTATGTTCTTTTCAATTTTTTGATCTTCTGTTTGGCTTGTATTTTGGATTTTTACATCAATATTTTTTTTTCACTTTTACAATTTCAATTTAGTTCTTTTTCTAACCTGAATAGTAGTTTTCAAAAGTCTCTTGTTCCTTGTGTACTTGTTAAATTCTATATTTTATTTATTTAAAAATTGTATAATAGTATTTTAAATTTTTTAACTTATTATTCAAATACCTAAAATCTTTGTAGGTTTAAGTCTTTTTGTTTGTTTGTTTCTACCGATTCCCATTCCTTATTTGGTGAATTTCTAAAATTGTGCAATAATTTTTTAAATGTTTTACTTTGAAATAAATGCAAACTAAGAGAAGAACTGCAAGTATAATACAAAGAATTTCCTTAAACCCTTCACCCCAAATTCCAAGAGTTTCTTCAAGTGTTCTAATTACGTACTTTATAGCAAAGAACACAATCAAGGATCACACAATGCACTTGCTTCTTATGTTTCTTCAGGTCCTTCAATCTCAAGTAGTTTTTCAGTCCTTTCTGAACCTTCATGATGCTATCATTTTTTAAGATTATAGGTCAGTGGTTTTGTAGAATGCGTCTCAATTTGGGTTTTTATGATGCTTCTTCATGATAAGATTCAGATTCTAAAACAATTATGCTGTTACCTCAGGGCAATATATCAGGAGCACATGATGTCAAATGTTAGCAAATATCGATACTTCTTGACTGAATTATTATTATAATGACTACTATAATTTTCTAATTATGTTATTTCTACATTTAATAGCATTCTACTTTAAAGCTCTTTCATCTCTATTTTTGTATTTATCAATCTACTTATTTATAAAGTGAGGACCCTTGGTTCCTATTTTCTTCAATGTGATATAAGCCATTAGTATTATTTTAGTGCTCAAATTGTCCCAGATTTGGCCAGTAAGAGTCCTTTCAAAGTGTTTTCCCTGTCCTTTTCACATGTCCCCATCATTCTTTGAGTCCTTACTTTTTGACATAAGACCTCCAAGCTTATCTTATGCTATCCTTGCCCCAACCCTGAAATCAGCCATTTCTCCAAGGAAACTCTAGTTCCTTTTAGTAGAAAATGGTATTTAGAAACCACAGTCTCGGTATTATGTGTGCTCTTTACTACGGAGATCTTTTGGGCATTCTCAAGTGGGATGGAGCAACAAAATATATTCATGTACATACATATACATAAGTCTCTATTTATACATTTTTATTTTTATAGTGATTTCTATAGTTATATCTATATATTGGAAGTCATGAGTTCACACCAGTATCTGCAGTTCCAATCCAATGTCAAAGGGTATGCTCTGTATTCTCCCTTTTTATCCATCTTCAAAAGTGAGAAATTTTATTCCTATTTTCCTCAGTCCAGTCACTTATTTGCTCAATCCCCCCATATGCAGCCAATGCCCTGATCCTGTTGGGCCTCTACACACTTGGCTGCTTGGCTAATCCTTATGAATTCATTTAAATGGGCTTTGCCTGTGGGGATCCCAAACGGCTACAGTGAGGTTGCTTTCTTGATACGAGGATTTCGGTTTCTTTCTACCATGAGACTATGGCACAACCAGTGTGAGATCATGTAAACTCCCCTACAGAGAATCTTGGATAATCCAGAAATGTTAGGTTAGCAATCTGATATTATAGCAAGCCCCAGTCTAAGTCTCCTGATCCAATCATTTATAGTTCCCTTTTCTGATTTCAGTTCTCAGGTTTTTGGGGGAGAGATTATTTGAAGGCGGGGGGGGGGGGTGTTCTCTATTTTATTGCCTCTGTTATTTTTTGTTTTGTATGGTTTTGTTTGGTCTTCTTTGTTTCTTTATTTCTTTGCTTTTTCCCTTAAAGGCTCCCTTAAATACTTAGCTTCTTTCAGTCCTGGGAATGCTTTGAGAGTTAGGCTTCTAATTTATCCAGATTTCGTTGTACTAAGTAATGGAGCCTTTCAGAGTATCTTATCAGCCATATTTTATGTTTCTATATGCTTATCTATACTGATCTTATCCTATATACCAAAATTATTAATACTCTTGAAACACCATGGGAATCTCTGCTACAGTCTGGTTTCCATTTCAAACCAGGAAAAAAAAAGTGAGACTAGAGAAATTATTGGGTAATACTTCTATTTTGTTCTTATCAGAAAATACAATACAGACTCTTTACAGCAAGGTTGTGATAAGAATAAGTCTTTTTTTAATCTTAAAGATAAAAAGGTCATTAACATTCCTTTGATCCTGTCCCCTAGTTTGACACATGAGGAAAACAGGGCCCAGAGAAGATAGATTCCTACCAAAGTAAATGACATTAGGTGGGCTTGCTTAAATTATTTAGAACTGGGGTCTCTGGTCTACTATTTCTCATCTATTTCTGCCCGATATTCTTTTTCTAACCAAACTCTATGATTCATTTTTTCATAAGTGTATCTTAATGTTTCCCACTTCTTAAAATAATTCATGATCATTTCAGAAAAAAATTAAATGCATTGAAATATAAAGAAAATGAACTGTATTATAATCTTACTACTTGGAGATAACTACTGTTAACATTTTAGAGTTTTTAATGCTTATATCTTTTATTTTTATAGTTGAGATCATACCATATAGTTTTGTATCTTTTTTTCATATAATAGCATTAATATTTCCGCACCTCATTAAAATCTCTTTAGAAGCATTATTTTTGATGTTATACAATATTTCATCATATGGATGTACTTAAGTATAGTGAACTATTCACCTTCAGTAAATATTTAGATTTTTCCCTTTTTTCCTATTATACATAACATTCTAAAGAAGTTCTATTGTTTTTATCCAATGTTAGCCCACACCTACAATTATTCCTTTGAACAGCTTCCTAGAATTAGATGTACTGGCTCAAAGGCTGTGAATGGAATTAAAATTCCTGATATATACTGCCACATTACTTTTCAGAAAGATAGTACCAATTTTTGCTGCTTCCAGCTGGGTTTGAGATTCCTTTTCATTATTTTCCTAAAGTTCCAAGTTAAAGGGCTCGTGAATTATATATGGAGTGGAGTCTGGAGCTACTCAAGCCAGTCCTCCAACTAGCCAGACCTGTGTAAGGATGACCACAGGAGCACTGAAAAGCCCTGTTCTGCAGAACGGTCTTTCCATTCCCTGTGGTAACATGGCCTTTTGGGAGATCATAGGCTTCTACGTTAGACGTTATCTGTCCACCTATTACCATGTAATCTTTGATAAGAGAGGTAACCTTCACTGAGACTTAACTTTCTTTATCTGTAAAATGAAATATTGATACCTCTCTGGTTGCAAGGATTAAATATAAAATTGCCTGATACTTCTTTGTCTTCGAATTAGTCCTTCCTATCAAGGAATCTCTATACTTACGATGATTTCATGAGCTAGATAAAATAGGATCTGCTTCTTTCCTAGGTCACAGTATTCACAGGTCATACTGAGTTAGCATGTGCACCATTCTTCCATTTATCTGACAGGTGAGTTGATATATCGGATGCTTACATGTTTGTAATGTGGCATCATGAATGAATGGGGCTTCCAAAGGACTGGTACCCAGGATATAGAAGCCCATATGGGAAGGTTCCATAAGATGTATTTTTTCATGTTTTAACTGATTAGATCAGGCTTCTCTATTTAGGAACACAGGAGTTCCCAGCTAGGAGTTAGGTGTTAACTGTTTATTGCAATCTCATCTCTGGTTATACATCTACTTTTAAAGAAACTTTTAAAAGCTTCACTCAGAAGCTGAGTGGAATTGCATGGACTGAATTGGAACTGTGGGATGGGGCCAAGGTATCTATAGTTTTTAAAGCTCCCTAGCTAATTCTGATTCACTGCCAAGGTTGAGGCTTAATGGATAACGTGGTTCATAGATTTTGGAATGTAAGAGCTGGAAATGGTCATCTAAACCTTTAATTAAACAACCTTGATTTATATATTAGGAACCAAGGCCTACAGAAGTTTAATTACTTGCTAAATATCACATAGTTTGGTAATAACAGGATGAAAACCTAGAATTGACATTGCCAGAATGTCTTCAAGAAGCTTATTAGATGGAAGACAAACATCTCATAAAATGCAAAAATCAATTTTTTGAAAGAAATTACTATCATGTGGCAAGGGGTCCTTACTGCTCTTGTTTCTAAATGATATTTCATATTGTAAGTATATGTAGAATGAAGAAAGTGCATTTCAGTTCTCACCTGGATGAAGGGCCAAAAAAATGCTTGCTTTGCCATCTTCTTTCCCTCAGGAAGCAAGCAACTGTTGCGACAATATGGAATCTTTGTTCTCCTCTGCATATCAAGTTATTAACTTTTTTGGTTTTCAAAACCATTTAGATGTATAATGGTCAAGGCGTAGATTTCAAAAATGCTCCCCAAGAGTTGCCACCTCCAAAAATTTTTTTTATTCCTAAAATGTAATTATTATTGCAGTGCACTTTGTGAACATCCCTCTCTTAGTATACACTCCTTCTTCTTTGGATATTGGAGGAAGGGGTGTGAATTTAGAAGTTGTTTAGGCACACAAAGTGGAGCTATAATGGTCTTAAAATCTTGGGTGGGAAAAGGGCTTAATCAAACCTACTTTTTACAGTTCAATTTTTACTATGACAGCCTGCTAATGAACTTTTTAAATCATGTTATTCATGAAATTTTAACTATGACTTTACTTGAACTTTAAAAGATTTCTTAAAAAAAAAAACAAAAACCTCTAACCATACAAAAATGCCTGGATAATTTTTATTCATTGGGGGCCACGTTAGGAAGTGCTAGGTCCTAAAATATCGCTTAAAGGCCCTGAGTTCACAGCTGACACGTTCTTAAACATTTATAGTGATTCTAGAGATCCTCAGTATCTATTGCTACAGTTCCTTCACTCCATGTTTTTCTTGGATTGGATTTATAGCCAACTGGTTGTAATTGACCCTCTATTGGGACAAGTTAGGATATGAGCATACAACTTCTCTATAAAAAAAGAGAGAGAGAGAGAGTGACTGGGGGGGAGGGGAATCACCACTGATATTTATCTTAAACTTCCTTCATTTCCAGCTTCTCTGGCAGCAAGTCAAGCTGCTGTCATATAGCAGAACTCTCAGTAAAAAGGGTTCTTAGGGAAAGGCCACATTTCTGAATACAAAAGCACACAAAAAAGAGTTTAACAGGAAAGATAAGCATTTCTCTGTCCTTTTGGCACACAACACCTAAGTTCTGCCACAGAAGTGGAGTGTGCCATCGGAGACTCCCAGCTGGCATTTTCCCTACCGGAAAATTGGTCATGAACAGTCTAAGAACAAATGGGGACAGGGCATGTGGAAACCTCTATCAGCTCATCATAAAAAGCAAAGGTCTGTCAAGCTACATAACTCCCAGCCCCTAAAAGCATTGCTTCCACCTTTCTCCACAGAACTGATCCGAGGGTCCTCTTCCACTTCATTTAGTAGACAACCTCCCCAGAGGCAGAAGAATGAACTCAGTTTTTTTTTTTAATTTATTTTATTTTTTCAGTGTTCCAAGATTCATTGTTTATGCCCCACACCTAGGGCTCCATGCAATACGTGCCCTCAGGACCCACCACCAGGCTCAGTTTTTACCCACTAAATGAGAGTCTGAAATTCCTTCTCTCATTTAACTTACCATGGATGGTTTTGAGGAGCCTGAAAAAAGAACTAGAAATAATTCTGTATGGAGCCCATGAAATGCTTACAAATATATCTCCCAAAGAAACTTTCACTACCAAGGCTACTCTCCAATTACAAAGTAATGATTTGTCACAATATAATTTTAAGAACCTAAACCCAGTCATCTCCCAAGCTCTTTAACTTTATGATCACAGGCTTGAGTTCCTCTCCCAATGTGCTGAGGAATGAATCAGTGCAAATCATTCTATTTAACAACTTCCAGTTTTCCCTTCAAATGGCCACTAAAACGTTAACAACAAGTGAAGCCTGTTTTATGTTCAAATCCTAATAATGTAAATAGTCAAATCCAGCATTTTTAGTCATTAGCACTTAAAAGAACATCATACACCGGCCTGGGTCACCTGGGGATGAGCAGGGAGTGCTGCTTTCTGTACAAAGCCACCGACCACAAGAAGAGATCGCCCAGCTGTCCAGCTGCTGGGTGACACTGACCAGAAGTGGGAGGACTGTTAATGGGGACCCCCTGATGCAAGGTTTCAGTTCATCTCAGTTTTGGCTCCCCAAACTTCTGTTCTGGCAGACTGAAGCAGACCAGAGGTGGCCCTGACACCTCTTCAAAACTTTTGAACTTGGGCTGCTGGCTGGAAAAGAGGATGGAGAAGCAAACCCTTGGCACTACTGACTTCAAAAGCACTGCTTAAGCAACTGTGCTCTGTTATGAGAACTCGTGCCCTCTGGTAAAAATAGGAGCCAAGAATGTTTGTGTGCTTAATTGTGCTAAGTTCTAACCAGCATTACATCATCAATTTCTCACACCAATTCCGGGGGGGGGGGGAGACAGGAACAATATCACCATTTATATTTTACAGATGAAGAAACTGAGGTCTGAAAAAGTTAAGTAAGTTGTCAGAGGTCACATAGCTAGTAACAAGGCCCAAATTTAAAATCAGACTTCACTGATTCTGAAGTACACGCTCTTGACCTGGGCACGATACCAGAAGTCAAGGGCCTCACCAATGCTACTGCCTCTGAACCTGGGATGCTCTTCACATTGCTTCCCCTGTATAGCAGAGCCACCAAGAGAGAAGGACGTCAGAAAGACAGAAGGAATCAACTGCTTTTTGGGCTGGTTCAGTAGCATCAGTGTTGCAGGAGACCTTAAAGAGGATCTATGTTTGTCTTGGCAAGATTCTTCCAAGATTTGAATGACATATCCTATTTCTACAGAGGTTGTATAGTAATTTGGTGTTCTATCAGTGGCTTCTCCATTGCTCACTTAGCAAGAACTCAAGCTATTCTCTTTTTCATATAAAGCAATGTTAAAGCAACATTAATGATTTACTGAGGGCCTATATGTGTGAGGCCTTGGGCTGAGCAATCTGAAACTTGCTGGGGGCATGACATGGCATCTGTATTACATCATTCCCATGAATTTAACCACCCATGGGTGGAACCATGTGCCCTTCCAATGGATAAAACCCTTGACAGGTCAAAAGGGTCGTATCACTACCTCAGCTCCCAAGACATTAAGCACAGTACTTTGGACATTTATTCTCTGAAGGGAGCATTTTTACATCTGGCTCCAGGTCTGAGTCAGGAACTGGATACACACACTCAAGGTAAGCTATCGAGAGACTGTTAACCATGCAAACCAGCCCCAAAAGGCTTTTCTGATTATTTGCTAGCATGCAGGTGGCTTCATGAAGAGGCCTGCAATTCTAGAATGTTAGTTTTTGTAGTATGAGAAAATCATAACTTTTTTTTTCCCCAGGAACTTGTTTTGCCATAAATTTAAGGCAGTAATTTGTTACAGGCAAGACATGTATAGGGGTTGCGTTATCGAGGCTAGAATCATCAAGAAATTCTATCAGAAGACACAATGTTTAAGTATAGGTCTAATTACTGCAATCATTTCTTTTTTGTTTCCTTTGCAGAGATCCACTTAATCCCATCTCTTAGTGTGGGCACAAGCTGACAGTTGCATGACAAGGAATGTTTCCCTTTGTAAAAAACCCACTTCCTTTCTGTGTAGTTTTAGCCTAATTGAAATGTTTCCTATTAAGCTCAATCAAGGCAGCAATTATCTAATTACTCACTTATGCTTTTCCAGCCAAAAATTTGCCTAAGCTGGTATACTGGAATGAGAGAGAATATTTATTATTGCTTTTACATTTTCCTATTTGGCTTTAGACAATAATCATAAACATTTACTTCCAGCTCACCAGCATATATCTAATTAATACTGCTATTTTCTATAAAATTGTATCACTGTAAGCTACAGGCTGGTGCCAAAGTGCCAAATGTAGCCATGTTTATGAAATGTGTGTGTGTGTGTGTGTGTGTGTGTGTGTGTGTGTGTGTTTAAAAGTAGGATGGATGTATTAATTTTTATTTTTCAAAATGTGCTTTAAAAGACCTGTGGTTATGCTACATGAATGGTGTCATTGGAGAATGGGAATAAAGGAGGCTAGTGAAAACAAATCACATGCATACATTCAATCATTTCAAAGTGACGAGTTTTATGGCTTTACAAAATAAAAAAAATGAATAACAGATTTAATTGAGAAAATAATTTTTATAGCATCACTTTAAAGAAACATGTATCCTGTACGTCTGGGTTTTCTCTTGATACAAATCCCTTAGGTCTTGAGATGATCACAACCAGTCAACAACACAGGTGGTCCACACTTTTTAGGTATAAATTAGAGGCATATATCATTAAAACCAGAATTAATTTTAGAGTAGTGACCCTCTGAGGTCACTCCTGATTAACTCAATTTTGATTGAGGTTGTACTAAAGCACAATGGACAAATTGGGTATGAGGGATTGATATTTTCTTTTCCAGACAATAAATTTTATCATTATTATTATCTTAAATGTTAGCTAATGTGGAACTAATTCAGTCCTCTGCATGGAAAAACACCCCCAAAAAACTTGTGTATTGGGTGAATTTATAGGGAGGGAAAGGAACACCTCATTAATCCCCCAAATGCAGCCATTTGACAATCTTTCACCTAAGTTTATCATAAACCCAGAAAATGACTACACTCAATGAGAACTGTAACAACAACAAAATCAGTCTACAAGGAAAACATTCCATTTACTGGAAGGAGTTGAGAGTTTTTGCATTGTGTTGGTAAAGGGAAGAGCGTTTTTTTGTTTTTTTGTTTTTTGGGTTTTTTTGCTTACACATAATGAAGAATGAACCACATGCAATATTAGTAACCTCAAAGATAACGACTCTTCTACAACCCCCCCCCAAAAAAAACAGGCCCCAAAAACAAAAACCACTTTGCTTTCTAATAACTGATTTATCTCAGGTATACTGTGAGTGATGACTGATTAATAAATTAATTAAGCCTGAGTGATTAGACGTTGGGAGTGAGGAAGAGGTTATTCTCAAAACCCTGTTATCTGCTTCACGGGATGGAAAGAAGACTTTTATAAAAAATGCATTATATCTGAAAGGTGGTCCCAAAGATTCTGCACTCTGTGCTGTCTGATCCTTTCAGGAGAGAAGGGCAAGAACAAAAACGAGAGAAAAGGAGAGAAACCAATTTCTTTGCCAGAATTGGAAGAATAGGTAATCAGATATTTCCCTTTCACTGGTCCTTATTTAGGGACTTGAAAGTTTGTGAGGTGTATTAAATAAAACAGCTGGAAAATGGATTTTATTTCTTCACGTGGGCATTCAGTGGAGAGGACAAGTAAGTCTCGATATTCTGTCTGTAGTTGACTCATTCCCACAGTTCTCTCCCCACGCAGCTTTACGAACTCTACAGCGGGACTGAATCCATTTTATGGTAGGCAGAGTGGGAGCCTGGGGTAGTAGGGAACGCATAATCTGAGAACAAACTTAGAGCCCAACTCTATCAACCATCTGTCTAGATCTGCCCTCTGCAGCACCAGGATCAGTGAAAGGCGGGACAACAGAACCTATAAATGCCGCTTGCGTACATGGGCCCACAAACCTTCTAACACTCAGCAATAAGCAAAAGGAAACAAGATGTTAAACCAACGTGGTCCTTGTTTTCAACATTATTTATCCTTTGAAATTTTCAAGTTGAGTTCCCACTGCCTTTATTTCCCCTCCTACTTTGCACTAGGTCTCGTATTTCCATCCTTCCTCTGCTGCAATAATTCAATAGAACTAATTACGTCTTTAAAAATAGTTAAATAAGCAAATGACTGAAGTTCTCTTTCTGTTTTCCCTGATGCTGGGTCAAATGGCTCCTCAAGTTGTTCTGAAAGGAGACCCTTGCATGTCTGGTCAGAATGTTTTGAAATTACTTTTATGTTGTCCCGTTATTCTTCCCAGTGTGTTGAAGTGGTGCTATTTTATCCAGTTTTAAGCAATACTGGCCGGCAAATTTTAGGGTAATACAAATTTAACAGTAGAAAAAGATAAATACCCCACAATTTCTTAATTATAATTGCGGATTCTAAATATATGTTTATTCTAAGTTTTCCACTTGTGAGTTTTCTATTTTGCACATTTTAAAAAAGATTTTATTTGTTTATTTGAGAGAAGGAGAGAGAGAAAAAAGAGGGGGAGAGGCAAAGGGAGAGGGAGAAGCAGACTCCCTGCTGAACCCTGAACCCAACTCAGGGCTTGATCCCAGGACCCTGAGATCATGACCTGAGCCAGAGTCAGATGCTTAACAAACTGAGCCACTCAGAAGCCCCTATACTGTGCATTTTTTATATCTGATTGGTTCGTTAGTTATTTTGGTTCTAAGGCCTGCAATAGTAATGCTTTTCAGGTTTTTATAATCATAAATAGGCTCTGGAAGAAAGAACATGAACAAGATCAATTATTCTCTATTATTTTTAAAATGCAAATAAATTATTGGTGTTTTGACAATAGGTCACAGGTTGCCTGTGATAAATGAAACTACCTGCTTTTCATCAAGTAAGATTTATTAAGATCTTACTAGCCAAAATTATCAATACCAAAACCACTTACTATGGACAAGTTTAATGTTAAAAGCTCTTCATATCTCATTGCCCAAGTTAAGAATATGTCACACAAATTAAGGCTTGTAAAACATCATAATCCTGGCTACATATTGGAATTACCTGGACGCTTTTTAAGGCCATCTATGGCCCCAGAGATTCTGATTTAATTTGTATGTCATGTGCCTGGGTACCAGGACTTTACAACACCCCTAGATGATTCTGAGATAAGTCCAAGGTTGTGAACCACTGCTTTGGAACAATAGTTTACAAACACATACACATGCACAGTTAATGGATTTGCAATTTGTCCTTTAGGAGTCCCACTGTTAGTTTGAGGTGAAACAGAGTGCTGGTGCTGTTCATTCAGTCATTACATACAGAATGACACCGTTTTCATTACCCGACTCTCCACAAAATCAAAATACCCCTTGCAAAAAAGAGAAATTTGTGAAGAAAAATTAGTTTAAAGGGAAAAATAATGTGATCGGCAAAGTAATAGCTCCTCAAGAGGTCCCATCCTAATCCCTGAAGTCAATATATTTCTTTACATGAAGAAAGCAAATTTTGCAAATAAAATTAAGTGAAAGACCTTGAGATGGGGATAGTGTCATGGATCATGCAGGTGGGCCCAATCTAATCACATGGATCCTTAAAATCAGATAGCACTTTGTAGTTGTGATCAGAGGAAGTGCTGACTACAGAAAAATGGCCCAGAGAGATGTAACATTGCTGCCTTTGAAAACAGAGGAACGAGGCCATGAGCCAAGGACTGCAGGAGGCCTCCAGCAGGTGAAAACAGACAAGGAAACAATCTTCCCTAGAAGCTACCACAAAGACAGGCCACTGACACCCTAAGTTTAGCCCAATGAGATCCATTGACCTGGAGAACTGCAGGGAGAAAAAAAATTGTGTTGTTTTAAACCACCACGTTTGTGGCAATTTGTTAGGGCAGCCATAGGCAAGCACAGATACAGATGCTAATTTGGAATCTCCCAGCGGCCTCAGGCAGAGGTGGGGGAACAGGGAATGCTATACGGAGTCCTGAGATTGCATCTTACAGGGAGCATAAATGACCCAGGGCCCCAGCTGCTGCCCTGAACTCCCTTTGGTGTTTGTGCAGAGAACATGCCTCCCACAGCTTTTCCTAGCCAACAACTGGGCAGCAGTGCTGAGGCAGCCAGGTTCCCGGGCGACCCAGAGCCCCTCTGACTTTAGCAGTTTGGTTAGGACTCCATCCTGTGATGGCCTTGCTGAGCAGTCCTTCAGTTGCCCTGCAGACACTTCTGCCTCACCTTCCCTTCCTCTCACCTTCATTCAGGGTCAAATTTGCACAGGGGGCAGACACAGCTATTTTACCCTTCCTGGCCCCTCACCCATTTTCTAGCACAGGCATTTCCTCCAGCACCAGCTACATAATTTGAGTACAAAATAAAAACGTGGGGCCCTCTGTTCAAAAATCATTAAGAATTTTAGGCCTGGGATAGCAGCATTACACCAACTAAGTGTTCTAAATGCAAAAGGTCCTGTGCCATTCCCCAAGTAGCTCCCCCATGAGGCTGGCATTTGTATCTTTTAGTAAAATGCTTATTATCTAATCCTAGTTTGGTGCCTGCTGGGAGGACACTAAGAGAACATTCTGCTGACTTCCCCCAAAATTAACTCCTTTGGCATCAAACCTGGCTGTGTTCAAGGAGTCAGTTTCACCTTGACTTCCCAAGCCTCTGATATGGTTTTAAAATTAATTTTACTGATTCAAGCTAGGTTTTTTTTGCTTCTTTTAAGATTTTTTTTTTTTAATTTGACACAGAATAAGAGAGAGAGAGCGAGAGCTCATGCAAGCACAAGTTGGGGGGAGAGTGGTGGGCAGAGGCACAAGCAGGGTCCCCACTCAGCAGGGCACCTGACCTAGGACTCCATCCCAGGACTCTGAGATCATGCCCGAGCTGAAGGCAGACACTTAGCCAACTGTGCCACCCAGGTGCACTTTCAAGCTAGTTTTCTGTTCACTTTTGAGGTTTCCCTTTTCTATAATAATATATAATGTTTAAGAAATAGTATGGGGTTTTTTTGAGCCAAATTCATTGGGGGGGAATGTAGTGAGAATTATAATTGAGATTTTAACATTTTATTTGAAATAAACACCAAGGCAAAATTTAGGCAGCAACTCATAAACACATTCCTTCATTTTATATTTAAAGAAAAGGAGCTGAAAAACCCAAAGGGCTACTTGGAGGGCGGGGAAAGGACTAAAATTCCCTCCTTCTGCTCCTGTTCTCAATTTCAGGTGCAATCATTGTTTTTTGAGAAGGTGGTTTCCAAACATTTAGCAATGTTAAATATAAGGGCAAATCTCTGTGGCCTCTAGCAACCTCTCTAGGCCTCAGCGTAATAAGCAAAGTGGAGCCTACATATTCTCTGGGATCCCTTTCAGCAATAAAATGCTTTGGATTCATGGAAAACATGTGCTCTAGTCAAGACTGTGAGTTTTTATAGCATTGTCATATATTCTTCCTCAGCATATATTCTACCTGGAAGAGTCTGTCTTTTCAGGATTTTCCAAAACAACACATTTGCTGCACCAGCTTACGTTCCCACCAACAGTGTAAGAGGGTTCCCCTTTCTCCGCAGCCTCTCCAATACTTGTTGTTTCCTGTCTTGTTAATTTTGGCCATTCTGACTGGTGTAAGGTGGTATCTCAGTGTGGTTTTGATTTGAATTTCCCTGATAGCTAGTGACGCTGAACATTTTTTCTTGTGTCTGTTAGCCGTTTGTATATCTTCTATGGAGAAGTGCCTCTTCATGTCTCTTGCCCGCTTTGGAAAACGGTGTGGAGATTCCTTAAAAAATTAAAAATAGAGCTATCCTATGACCCTGCAATTGCACTACTGGGCATTTACCCCAAAGATACAGATGTAGTGAAAAGAAGGGCCATATGTACCTCAATGTTCATCGCAGCAATGGCCACAATTGCCAAACTGTGGAAAGAGCCAAGGTGCCCATCAACACATGAATGAATAAAGAAGATGTGGTACATATATACAATGGAATACTATGCCTCCATCAGAAAGGATGAATATCCAACTTTTGTAGTAACATGGACTGGACTGGAAGAGACTATGCTGAGTGAAATAAGCCAAGTGGAGAAAGTCAAGTATCACATGGTTCCACTTACTTGCGGTGCATGAGGGGTAACCTGGAGGACAGTGGGTGAAGGAAAGTAAAATAGGAAGTAGGGTAATTCAGGGAGAGAAATGAAACAACAGAGACTTTGGACACAGAAACAAACTGAGGGACTTGGAGGGAGGGGGGTGGAGGATGGGAGAACCTGGTGGTGGGTACTGGGGGCACCTATTGTGTGGAACTCTGGGTGTGGGAAATGGGGAATGAATCTTGGAACACTGGAAAAAAATTTAACAATAAAAAAAAAACATTTGCTTAGTAGTCCCATCATTAAGATTTGTTAAGGCATTCTATTTAAGACAAAGGAACTGAAATGAAAAATGCAGTTGAAGGAATATTCACATGCCCACCTGAAGTACCTGGAGTTCTTGAGGGATAAGTTCTGGACAGAAACATAAGTCTCTAGACTATTCACCCTATTTCCTTGTCTGAGCAAGAAAGGTCATCATAAGGAGCCACCTTACTAGATTTTGCATTTTTGCAATACAGAATTAATAGATTAGCATTTATCTATTTAATATATTCTGTTAGATGGTGCATATATGTGACCAAAACACCTCTGGGTGGCTCAGAGGGTTAAGCCCCTGCCTTCAGCTCAGGTCATAATCTCAGGGTCCTGGGATCGAGGCCCACATCGGGCTCTCTGCTCAGCAGGGAGCCTGCTTCCCCCTCATTCTCTGCCTGCCTCTCTGCCTATTTGTCATCTCCCTCTGTGTCAAATAAATAAATAAATAAAATCTAAAAAAAACCCACTGGATTTCGCAGTCCCCACATGGGCTAATAATTTGGCCTCTTCAAACTGATGTTGCTTAGTCTTTTTTTTTTTTTTTTAAATTAAGCTTTACCACCCAGTGGGGGGCTTGAATTCACAACAAACTGATGTTGTTTAAATATTTACCTAACACTAAAAAAAAAATTGTTTTAAAAAAGAATACTTACCTAACACTGATGTGAACTAAGCACTGGAGAAGAGGATGAGACTAGGGGGAGGAGGATGACCCAGTCCCCATGTGTACACCAGAAGGCCTACAGGTCACGGGATCCACTGTCATCGGAAGTCCTATTGCCATTATGGTATATACCTCTTGCGGTGCCACCTAAGCAACTTCCCTGCAGAGGTGACCTTGGGTGTAAAGTGTCAGTGTCCTGGGTAACAATCTAACTGTCCCTGCTCTTAATCAATTTTGATATTATGTAACCAGTTTTCCTTTGAGTCCATTTCCCTTTTATAATTTGAAGCAGTAAGAAAGGGTGAAATGATGGCTCCTACGTAAGTCAAATGTGAATTTTGAAAATCTGCTTCTGTTTTTTTCTCTTGATCCAAATAATTTTTTATCACAGAGATCTGGATAATGGAGAGAACACCTATGTCTCTTGGAGTAAAACAAGACAAAACAAAACCTCTTAGGCCAAATGTAAACCAGACTACATATATGGTATTATTAAAAAAAATTTCTATTTGTTGATTTGAAGCCCACAGAAAGAGTAAGTCTTGCAAATCAGATTCTGAGACTACTTAGCATTGCCTGGGATAGGAATGCTTACAGAAACACAGGACACTTAATTTTTTTGTAGGGTCCATGCCAGGCACTGCAAATTGAGCCAAACATCTTTTCTCCTCATTGAAAACTAAGATGCCTTATTAGCTGATGAACCTGTTCTAAACATGCTGAGTTTATCAAAAAAACTGTATAGAGATGCTAAATATTTGGAAAAATCTTTAAGAAAGCAGTATCATGCTATAGAGTCAACATGCTATTGAGATCTTGGAATAGGCAACTACTGCATTTTGAGCATTACTGTAGGTGAGCCATGTACAAAGTCAGCTAAAATTAGCATGCCCTTGTTTCTAACCCAGGTCTCAAAGGTGTTTTTGCTGTTGTTGTTGTTTTATTGTTTTGTTTTGTTGTTGTTTTTTTAAAGAGCTCATGTGGGCATAGGTGGGAGGGGAGTGGGGGACAGAAGAAGAGAGAATCTTCAGCAGGCATAGAGCCTGATGTGGGCTCCATATTATGACCCTGAGATCATGGCCTGAGTGGAAATCAGGAGCCAGACTCTTAACCAGCTGAGCTACCCAGGTGCCCCAGATCTTCAAAGTTCTTAAACATTCTACATACTACCTCTCCAACTACTCTGTCACTACCACAGCTGGCTTCCACTCCCTCTGCCCTCATAGCGTAGCACATTGCTGTCTTCCCTTGGTCAATGTCTTCATTAACACCAGAAATCTTTGTATCTGGAATTCTTTTTTGACTAACTGCTATCTCCTGGTCCACCAAATCTTCAACATCTTAGTTCTCTGTGTTTCACTTGAGCACAGTATTGAAGTCATCTAGCCAGCCTTGATCAGGTCCTCAAAGATGCTCAGCATCAGATATTAAGGATTTCTTACTGCATTTGGTAATATATAACATAGTGGCTTAAAAAGGGGAGCCTCTGGAGCCAGATGTCTAGATTGCAAAGCCTGAATTCTCTACTTTCTAGCTTGGACAAGTTATTTAACCTGTTTGTGACTCTGTTTCCTCATCTGCAAAATAGGGGTAATAATACATTGTTGGAAGAAGCAAATAAAAGTTGTTGATTCATCTCATTAGTGATGATACATCCTTTTTGTTCTTCTTTATACTGTTTGAACGTTTCCTGTCAAGTTCCCATAGGTGCTGCTTCTATGAGGAAATGGCCTTATGGAGAACTCATAAGCAATGAAACCAAAACAGTTAGTTGAAGGAATAAAGGAGAGACCAGTAGGATGAAAGGGGAGAGTGGTCTCAGAAACTGGTCAGCCAGAAAGAATTTTCTGAAGATCCACAGGTAAATGACAAGGCTATGGGCTGTTCCCTTAAAGTGTCTTCAAACAGAAATGTGCTGACAAGTACAGAAAGAGTATATGAAATAAAGGCAAAATAAAGATGTTCAAAATGAGGAGCAATTAACTTAAAAGAAAGGAGAAAGAAGGAAGCCTTACAGTTGTTCCTACTTCTACTGATCAGTGATTGACTTCACTATGGGATAAGGAAGGAATAAAAGGGAAGAAACAGCCCAAATCTCAGCAGGAAAGCAGGCAGTGCCCTGAACCACAGGACAATTTGTTCTCAGAACCAGAACCAAAGCAAAGTCAGTGAAGGATTATGTTGTGGGAACCCTGAAGATAAACACACTCAAGATGAAGGAATGAGAGCTCCCTTCCCCTGGTTTTGCGGGTACCAAAATTGAAAACAGGATGATGTAATTCATAGAAATCGAACAATTTAGGATTCAGCTCAATATTAACTGAACCTCTGCTACATGCCAGGCACTGAAGATGTGTTCTTGCCCTTGCACAGCCATGTGCCAGAGGAGAAGCAGACTTTCTCAATGAGTCACCGAGAGACTAAGAGTGTGACTTCCTATTGATGGTCATTTACACTGAAACATGGATAACAAGTACAAATGGAACCGCTGGTGAGAGGAAACTAAACCTTGGCAATAAATTACTATGCACCATAATAACATTACTTTAGAATATGCATGACATGGAAATTAAATGCCTGATTAAAGAGACATAAAGACTTAAAACTATATTATTTAAACTTGTATAAAGGGATTTTATTCATGTTTTATACATTTAGTAACACTGGGTGAAGCCTAAAGCAAACTTAAGGAGGTCTGTTATTATCCCATTTTACAAATGAGAACACTAAGGAACAGAGAGGTTAACTGCCTTGCTTAAGCTCACATAAACAAAGCCATCTTTCGCACTGGAACCCATTTATCTGGACTTCTTGCCAATGTTGCTGTTGGTCCACCTAGAATTTCCCCCAAGTGTGAACTCTGAAACACCAGTTCTGTGGAATGCTGGCAAATTTCTATCTTATGGTAAAGGAAGCCTTGAACATGCTGAGTGAACAACTTTAAACAAGTTTCTTACTGTGAGACTCCCCCACCCCCAAGATTTAAATAGACATGTACAATGTGAGTTTTCAAGTGGGGTATATAGAATGTGGCTTTTCTTCTTTGATCACAGAACACTTTTTTCATGGTCTGTTTCTTGGACCTGGAGTAAGATGGAATGCACTGGAAAATACTGCACCAACGTGTACTAAGGTGAGCAAGAAGCAGACAGGTTTTCAGTATGGACAGACAAATACAAATATGAGGCATAAAAATTATGACAAGATGATTCTGGAAGAAATTATCCACTTGAAACAACTTAAGCAGAGAAGAACTGGTGTCCCTAACCTAGATCACCAGACCTTATACCTAGGCAACCCTCTGAATAAGTATGCCCAGGTGTATTTCATTATGGAGAATTCAGATGTAAGCACTGTATGGAGTTAGCATTTGGTGTGAACTGTATGACAAGGAGTCTATTTCATCTGAACAGGGCTGAGGAAAAAGATGCAAATTGAAAGTATGATCTGAGATAACTGAAAAGACTGGGGTCCAATGTCTTCAGAAGCAGATTATTTGACAGCCCACAAGGGGAGCAAGACAGTACAGCAAAGTACTTATGTATTTATAATACCTGTGTATTATTCATTGTCCTCCCTCATTTAAACCTCTAAAGGGCAGAGACTGTGATTTCCCCACTGATTTACCCCAAGAGTATACAACAGTGTCTGCCACACGGTAGGAGATGAATAAACAGTAAATGAATAAAAGAACCTTATACTCAAGTCAGAATCTTTGATAACTCTCTACCCACCCTCACCACCCGGAGAAAATCTTCACCATCTTTTTCCATCCTTTTTAAAGTTTTTATTAGCTAATCTCTACACCCAACACAGGGCTCAAATTCATGACCCCAAAACCAAGAGTTGCGCCCTCTTTCGACTGAGCCAACCAGGCACCTCCCCCATCTTTTCCATTCTAATGACCCGTCCAGTTAACCTAGCCCCTTGAGCTAAAAATGTTGGGAGTTCACCTTCACTCCTCTTTCTCTCTCACCCTCATCCAACTGTATAGTAAACAGAATCAAGTCTACATTTATATGTATCCCAGTTTTGATTTCTTCCCATCCCCAATGATACCATCCTAGCTTAAGCCACTATCAGCTCTTAACTGGCCTATCTCAATAGCTTCCTAATTGTTCTCCCGTGTTACGTCTCATACCCTGCTCCCATTTCTTCTCCACAGAGCAGGCACAATTTTCCTTTACAATGACAAATCAGGTTCTACTACACCCGTGCCCAAAACCCTCCAATTGCTTCCCATCAAACTCAGAAGTCCTCACAGGGCCATGAGCTAGACCCCACCCTTGCACTAGACTCTCAACTTCCCTTTGTCCCTCTCTCACATGGCTCCTCGCTGTCATGGTTAATGTGGCACATTCCACACTGCAGGGCCTCAACACAGGCTGCTTCTCTGCCCCGAGCTCTTTCCTCCAGGACCCCCATACTCCACACCTACCTTCCTTCAGGTCTCTCTCAGGTTCTACTCACCTGAGAGACTTTCTCTAACCATGCCGTGCAAAAGAGTGGCCTCACCACCATGATTCCTTCCACTTTTTTACTTTACTTTTTTCATGGTACTTGCCACTTGATAGATATCTATATTTTTTCTGTCTCTATACTCCACAAGAACACAAGGTCCATATATTAGGGATTTTGTTTTGTTAAACTCTGTAGCTTTAGCATTTAGCAATTTTAGAACAGTACCTGTCATGTTGTAGCCCCTGAATTTAAAAAAAAAAGTGCTAAATGAATGAATTACTAATGTGTGTCAAATGCTTACTAAATGCTAGGACCTTTAAATGTATTATTTCATGTA
This sequence comes from Spilogale gracilis, assembly GCA_004023965.1. NCBI lineage: Eukaryota > Metazoa > Chordata > Mammalia > Carnivora > Mephitidae > Spilogale > Spilogale gracilis. The sequence continues at coordinate 315,717 of PITA01000233.1, forward strand.
ATTGTTAAGAGGCAGTTAGTATTATTAAACTTACTTTATAGATGAAGAAACTGATACCCAGAGAAGTAATTTGCTCAAGGGCATACATGTAGCAAGAAAAGGACTCTGACTTTAAACCCAAGCAGGCAATTCTGGTCTGCATTTCTGTGCTCTATATTCTACTTATGTTGTTACGGCAAATATGGATAAGCTAATAGTTTTGTTTTCATGATAGTTCTCAGAAATGTATTTTCTCTCTTCCTTCCTTTTTTGTTCATTCATTCATTCATTCATTCATTCATGTGCCCACATTTAAGCACGTGATATAAATTTAAATAAGATACCTACTCACAAACATCCCCTGTCTAGAGAGGAAGGCAGATATATAAATAAATAAATAAATCCAAAATATTTATTTATTTATTCTCAGAAAATAGAAATCATTTTACTCAAAATATTTTCCAGTTTGCATTAGACTGCAAGAAATTTTAGTCAAAGCCATTACTTAAATGTTGTGATCTGTTTATCTCCATTGCCCCAAAACATGTAAATACTATATTTTGCATTTTTTTCTCCTTGTAAGTTGTTTCTGGTTCTTTGAGAAGTAGATGCAGTATAAATAGTAGGTGACATAAAATCTAAGTATTTCATTATTCCTTAAATACTTCTGATATTTATCATCAAGGCCCAGCACCAGGCACTGTAAGGGATTACAAGTGAGCTGCCACCAGCTGCTCAGTGAGTTCCCCACCAAGGAGAGGGACATAGAAGAAATAAGCTCAGGCAAGACCTCATCAAAAAGCAAAGGACAGGGTCTGATGTGTTTTCTGCAGCGAACTAGATTCTGGGTGGAGTGTTGGGGATTTAAGTGTAGACTTAGTTCTTAGACCCAGTTCTAGGGCCTTTATTCTTAACCATGTCTCTCTACTATGAGGTTTGTATGGATTTTAGCACTGATAAATACAGTAAGGTACAAAGTTTATCTCAGCTATTTTAATGTAAACTATCTAAATGCTTTATCTTCTGTGGAATTATTAATGGCTCTACCAACCCTATGAGCTTTCTCTGCATACAAGTCTGGTCTTCACGACTGTGTCCTTATCAGACTTTTAAAAGATCCTGCATGACTTACACATAAAGGAGGTGCACAGATTCTTCCCAAATTCCTATTATATAACTTTGATCAGGTTACTTCTCTGTACTGCACTGTGAAATGTGGTTAATAGGAGTATCTACAGCACAGTGATTGCTGCTGAGGGTGTAGAGATGACTAAAACCCCCCAAAAGAAACTTAAGAGAGAGAGAGAGAGAGAGAGAGAGAGAGAGAGAGAGAGAGAGACTGTGCACACACAAGCAGGGGTGAGGGGCAGAGGGGGTAGGGAGAAGCAGACTCCCCACTGAGCAGGGAGCCCAAACTGGGGCTGGATCCCAGGACCCCGGCATCATGACCTGAGCTGAAGGCAGACACTTTAACAGACTGAGCCACCCAGGTGCCCCGATTACTTGCATTTTTAAAAGGTAACATGATGAAAAACTGGGAGTATGTACTAAAGCAGAACATTCTTATTCTTAGCGCTTACAATGAACAAGTCACAACTGCACAGAACAACATGGATGAATCTCACAGAAACAATGTTGAGCAAAGAAGCGGGATACAAAAGTCCATATATTCTATGACTGCATCTAAATAAAGTTCTACAACAGAAAAAACTAATCTGTGATGTTAGAAGTTAGGATAATGGCTTCTTAGGGGGTGTAATAACTAGGAGTTACAAGTGGGGACTTTTGAGGTTCTTGGAATGTCGGCTTCTTGCTCCCAAGCACTGAGCCAGTAGGCGCATGAGGTTGGTAAATATTCATCAAACTGTAAAATTAAGGTATGTACTTACTGTATATTTTTAATAAAACACTCTGCTCAAATGCTATGGTGACTCTTGATTGTCCTGACACCCAGGGCACAAGTTTCTCAGCTCCGTGTGTCCCCTCACCCAAGGCCAACCACACTGAGAACCCACCCAATTTAAGCGCTAACAATCTTTCCTTCTGTAAGCATAATGCCGGTACAGAGTATTGCTGCAAACCACTCCCTGAATCAATGTTTTCTTTGACTCTGATTAGCTCATTGGTGCCACATGTTCTATGGAGCATTAAGACAACATTTCCAAAATGGCAAAATAATGAAAGAGGCATTTGAAGCTAAAATAAGTAAATAGTTTGTCTTTATTTTCCAGAAACAACCTGCAGCCACTCACCAAATTCTATTTCAAAATCTCATCAATGCTTGGGTGGGGGAACTATCAACGGACAACTATTATTTATAAAAGGTCCTATAAAGGGTATTAAAGATGTCAAGAGTGTTTTATCTACTGACCTGAAACCCGTCTCAGACAGAAATAAAAATGGCTGTAGTCAGCACATGTTAGTGTTGCATTTGAGGGCACCTGGGCCAATGTTATGTGTTAAGTCGGTGAAAACGTGTAATTCACAGGGTAACTGAAAAAGCCACTAGACAGGAAGATGGATGGATTGAACATTTTCTGTGCCACCAAATGGCTAATGATCAGGTAAACACCTTTGAGGAAAACAAACTCCAAAACTGTTTTAGCTGTTCTCTGATCACCTCTCTCCTGTGGCACCAGCAGCTTTAGCCTGCTGAGGGCTCCTCCAGAAGAGGACCAGCTGCAGAGTCCCTAGGAGGTCACATCCTCCCTCCTACCCTTTAGAGCCCAGTAAATAGCTCATTAGTTGGAGGCACCTGCTGGGGAGAAACTGGTGTGGGCACAGCCAGGACTCAAACCAAGTTTGCTGAGTCCAAGGTCCAATCTCATTAAGTATTACACTATATTGCTTCCTCATTTTAAGACACATTGTAGGCCCTCCTTCTGAAAAAAGGAAAAAAAAAACAGAAAAAAAAAGCCAAAGAATTCATTAAGATCCATCCCCAACTTTTCAAATCCCTGCTCTGGGTCTTAATCGGTCATCTAATAGGAGGCAGAGCTCCAGGTGACACATTTTCCGAAATCACCGAATTTCCTAAGGATACTGCTTTCCAGAATGTTACCTTCCAAATTATCCCATCTAAGTAGCTGTCTGTATATCTGTACCTCCTGTGCCCTTGTGTGTACACACACACACACACACACATACACACACACACACACTGTACACACACACTCTATGACAAAAAGCATTCTGGAGGCAAAGGTCAGAGAAGAAGTCTTCAGATTCAATCTCATTTTCACTGACTTCCACAGGAAGTGCAGCCAGCTCTTCAAAATTAACCTCTTTTGGTTCTTAGTTCCCATCTGCAACCAATGTGGTATCTTGTTTGGTTTTTCTTATTTATTCTCTAAGTATTATGTCAATATCCATTCATTATGCTTTATTAAATAGCCATGATTGGATAGTATAATGATACACAAAAGTTTTAAAAAACAAGGTTTGTTACAAACTATGAAACATAATATTGCATCTGTTAAGAATTGAGTTCACTTACCTAGTTACCATACGTTTTAGTTCTTAAATACTTCGCTTATGGATTATATTTGGTTTATGTATATTTTGCAGTTTACATTCTCTTATGAATCAATATATTGTATACTCATCATGCACACACACACACAGACACACACACACAGACACACACTATGTGATTCAAAGTTAAGACTTTTTAAAGCTATACATACAAAATCAGTGCATGTGAAATTAAAGCACATTACACACAAAATGAAAAGAATTATAGCAGGATTCCTGGGTGGCTCAGTCCTTAAGTGTCTGCCTTTGGCTAAGGTCATGATCCTGGAGTTCAGGGATCGAGTCCTGCATTGGGCTCCCTGCTCAGCAGGAAGCCTGTGTTCCCTTCCTAGCTGTGTTTTTCTCTGTCAAATAAATAAAATCTTAAAAAAAGAAAGATGGGGCGCCTGGGTGGCTCAGTTGGTTGAGCGACTGCCTTCGGCTCAGGTCATGATCCCGGAGACCTGGGATCGAGTCCCACATTGGGCTGCCTGCTCGTCGGGAAGCCCGCTTCTCCCTCTCTCACTCCCCCTTGCTTGTGTTCCCTCTCTGTGTTTCTCTCTGTCAAATAAATAAAATATTTAAAAAAAAAAAAAGAAAGAAAATTATAGCATAAAACAAAGATAAGAATGTAACTTAGCTATATAAAAAAACACCATATGATCATTATATCCCTAGAACACTTTTTCCCCCTCTTAATCACTAAAGCCAATTATCTACTTTTTGAGTCAATAACAATGTAGTTTTCCAAAAAACTTTGCTAGGCAATGGTAAATTTATTGTGTTCTTGGCTTCAGCCCACCAACAATTCTAAAGATATTTAATTTTTAAAAAAACAAGCACATAAAATACAATGTAAATTGTTTAAACAAACATGCTTATGTTTGAATATCTGAATAATAAACAGGACCACACTGGGGAAGTGTAGGCTTTTCCCATTATTGATATCTCATTAATGATAAAGAATAGTCTTTGGCCTCCTTTTCTAAACTTTTTATAGCATTTTAAAATGTTCAATAAAAATTGCATTTTGGCATTTTATCTTAAAGTATAATAGCCCGATTCTTCCCTTTACCTCCACCTATACTCAAATTTTAAAATATTTTATATGTGTATAATAGCATACATATTCATGTATTTATTAAGCAACTTGCTAAAAAGGTCCCCATCAATAGATTTACTAAAATTGTGCAAAACCAGGACTGACAAGAGAACCTCTAGCACAGCTATTCAACAATTGACTGTACTGGCTGGGAAAAAACAAGAGGGCCTGCAAAATTCCATATTGTTCAAGTTTATCAACCTTAATTTCCTAAAGCACTGTTCCAGAGTCTCAGACAAACCCCAGACAAAATTATTTCCTTAATTTTTTTTACTTCCTATTTCCCCCCACATTTTAACATTTCTAAAATCAGGATTATTTTACAAAGACTGTATATATATTTTATGGTAGTTCCCCTTTAAGAAATGGGTTACACTAAATTGGTGTCAGATCTTACAAGTGATGGAGACTTAGAATCACAGACATATAGTAAGTATGGTATTACTCATAAAAGGGAACTCTAAGTACTTTTTAATTTGCCATTTCTTCCAGTAACAGTTATTAAGGTTACAATTCACCCTACCCAAATTGGAGTCTTTACAATTTCCTGAAACAAAGAAATGTCATAATCCTGAAACCAATTTTTTTAACATTTTTTTTTACAATGGCAACTAAGGCCAAGTAGTTTTATCATTTAAGTGTGAAGACACCAGAGAGTGATTTGGAGATTAAGAAGATAGATTAACAGAGACAAAAACCTACTAGGAAATAATGAGGTTAGTTGCCAAATTGACACTATGAATTATCTGTTGTAGAGGGTCTCTCTTAGGAGATGACACATTATTATTCAAAAAATTGGCCATTACATTACCTTGGCCAGACTACACGTAGGACTGCCAGAAACTACTCATGCAGCAGCCTTGGCTGAAAGTTACCTCTGATGGCCTGGAACTTATTTTGGCATTAAAAAGCCAGAACTTTTAGGCCACTCAGCATAACTTCCCAAGAAATCTACTTTTCAGTTAAAAAATAGTTATTCCATATTGATTTTACTGGCAAACTTTAAGGGAAGAAATTATTGATAGTTAATTCATGTATAGAATCATTCATCTTTTCAACAAAAGAAATATGACAGGCACATTTGAAAATATTTCAAATTCAATTTCCATCATCTTAAAAACCAATAAAACCTCTACACTCTCAAAGATTCTGCATTTACTTCTGATTATTTTAATTGGTCACACACCACCATCAAGTGAACTATCAGGCTAAAAGGACTGTGCAGATTTTCAGATAGCTTAAAACTGAAAGATTAGGCTATGGAAGTAGTGTTCCAAATATCACTGTATGTATTCTTTGCTCCAAAACAAGAGTTTATTCTGTTGAATTACTGAACCAAATTCTTGAAACTTGCCTTAACTATCTTTATTCATATTTTTTTGAAAAGCTTACAGGTTAGAGGGAGGAGCAAAATGGCAGAGGAGCAGGAGACCTAAATTTCATCTACTCCTAGGAGTTCAACTAGATATTTAGCAAACCAGTCTGAAAACCTACAAACTCAACAGGAGATCGAAGAGAAGAGTAGCAATTCTATGAACAGAAAAGCGACCACTTTCTGGAAGGTAGAACGTGCAGAGAAGTGACTCCGAGGTGATATTTGGGAAGACAGACCACAGGTGGAGGGAGCCTCTCTCTGTCAGCCACTCCTGGCAAGTGATAGAGCAGTGAGGCACAATATCAGCACTTTAAAACGTCTTCTCTGCTGAGGCAGGGGGTGGAACCCTCACTGGGAGAGTATGGTATCATCAGGATTCTCAGGGTCACAGAAAGACTGAAGATTCCTGAGAGCAGCGGAGCTCCCAGGTATTGGAGCACGGATGCTGGCTTCAAAGACAGAGCCGCAGTAGTGGGCTCCTAGCTCAGGGTTGCATAAACAAAATGATCCATGGCACAAGAGGACCACTACTCTTCGAGCAGGGACCCAACAAGCAGCAGATCCAGGGAGACTCCCTTTCATCCCCCAGGAGGTGCGGCACAGTAATCTGTTAGGTTTGGAGACTCTATACGGGGCCGTGTGCCAGAGACAGAAATGCACAGTCTCAGGTTGGGTGAGCATGGAGTGTGGCCAGAGACCAGGGAGACAAGAGGGATTGACTGTTTTTCTCTGAGGGCTCACGGAGGAGTGGGGACCCCAAGTTCTTGGCTCCTCCGGGATGGAGATTGAGAGGCTGCCGTTTTTATTCCCATCTTCCAAAGCTGTAGGGAAAGTTTTCAGGGAACAAAAGCTAAGGAGAGCAAACCTGAGCAAACTGCTTAGCCTGGCTCTTGGTAAGAGCAGTGCAACTCCGCCTCAGGCAAAGACATTTGCAAATCACTGCAATGGGCCCCTCCCCCAGAACATCAGTGAGAACATCCAGCCAAGACCAAGTTCACTGATCAATGAGAATTGCAAAATTCCAGCACTAGGGGAATACAGTACACAGAATTCATAGCTTTTTTTCCCATGATTCTTTGGTCTTTCAAAGTTAATTTTAAAAATTTCCTTTATTCTTTTCCTGTATTTTTTCTTAAATTTTTCTTTTTTCCTTTTTCAACCAATATCTTATCATTTTTTTTAAAGATTTTATTTATTTATTTGACAGAGAAAAACACAGCTAGAGAGGGAACACAAACAGGGGGAACGAGAGAGGGAGAAGCAGGCTTCCTACCAAAGCAGGAAGCCCGATGTGGGGCTCGAACCCGGGTCTCCGTGATCATGACCTGAGCCGAAGGCAGTCGCCCAACCAACTGAGCTACCCAGGCGCCCTTTATAAATTTTTTAAAAAATCACTTTTAATTTTCATTTTGACAGTTAAATTCTATCCTTTCATTGTATTTACCCTTATTTTTGTATATATCTGTTTTTCTTTCTGTAAATTTGGGAAGTAATTTCTTCTAACAGAACAAAATGTACCTTAAATCTAGTTTATGGCTTTGTTCTAGTCTCCTGCCTAATCACAGTCTCTCCTTTCATGTTTTTCCTTAGTTTTTTTCCTTTCTTTTTTCAACCAACTTCTTATCTTACCAATTCCTTTTTAAAATCTTTTTAAATTTTCATCTTCACACTCATAGTCCATCTCTTCATTCTATTTACCTGTGTGTGTGTGTGTGTGTGTGTGTGTGTGTGTGTGTGTTTCCTTAAACTTTTGGGAGACAGTTTATTCAAACAGACCAAAATACACCCTAAATCTAGTGTGTGGTTCTGTTCTGTTCACCATCCTGATCATATTTCCCCCACTCCATCTCTTCTCCCTGGTTTTGGGTCTCTTCTGGCTTGTTTAGTGTGTATTTTTCTGGGGTTGGTGTTATCCTTTTAGCCTTTTGTTCTCTCAGTCATCTATTCTTCTTTGGACAAAATAATAAAGCAAAAAAACTCCTCTCAAAAAAAAAAAAAAAAAAAAGGACAAGAGCCAGTATTGACTGCTAGGAACCTGCTCAATATGGAAATTAGTAAGGTGTCAGAACTAGAGTTCAGAATGATAATTATAAAGATACTAGCTAGGTTAGAATAAAAAGCATAGAAGATACTAGAAAACCCCTTTCTGGAGAAATAAAAGAACTAAAATCTAACCAAGTCAAAATAAAAAAGGCTATTAATGAGGTACAATAAAAAATGGAGACTCTAACTGCCAGGATAAATGATGCAGAAGAGAGACTTCGTAATATAGAAGACCAAGTGATAGAGAATAAAGAAGCTGAGGAAAGGAGAGATAATCACCTACTGGATCATGAGGGGAGAATTTGAGAGATAAGTGATACCATAAGATGAAATAATATTAGAATAATTGGGATCCCAGAAGAAGAATAAAGAGAGATGAGGGGAGAAGGTATATTGGAAGAAATTACAGGCGAGAACTTCCCTAATTTGGGGAAGAAAACAGGCATCAAAATCCAGGAGGCACAGAGAACTCCCTTCAAAATCAATACAAATAGATCAACATCCCATCATCTAATAGTAAAACTTAAAGTCTCAGAAACAGAGAGAAAATCCTGAAAGCAGATCAGGACAAGAGGTCTTTAACCTACAATGGTGAAAATATTTGATTGGCAAGACCTATCCACAGAGACCTGGCAGACCAGAAGGACTGTCATGATATATTCAGAGCACTAAACAAGAAAAATATACAGCCAACAATACTATATCTAGCTAGGCTGTCATTGAAAATAGAAGAAGAGATAAAAAAAAAATTCCAGGGCAAATAAAAACTAAAAAAATTTGCAAACACCAAACCAGCCCTAAAGGAAATATTGAGAGGGATACTCTAAGCAGAGAGAGAGCCTAAAAGTCACAGACCAGAAAGGAACAGAGACAATATACACTAAGTCACCTTACAGACAATACAATGGCACTAAATTCATATCTTTCAATAGTTACCCTGAATGTAAATGGGCTAAATGCCCCAATCAAAAGACAAAGGATATCAGAACGGATAAAAAAACAAGACTGATCAATATTCGGTCTGCAAGAGACTCATTTTAGACCCAAAAATACCTCAAGATTTAAAATGAGGGGTTGGGGCCACAATCGCCAAACTGTGGAAAGAGCCAAGGTGCCCATCAACAGATGAATGGATAAAGAAGATGTGGTACATATATACAATGGAGTACTATGCCTCCGTCAGAAAGGATGAATACCCAACTTTTGTAGCAACATGGACTGGACTGGAAGAGATTATGCTGAGTGAAATAAGCCAAGAAGAGAAAGT